>JZKD02S1382054.1:161307-195435 GCA_000966675.3 Picea glauca | reverse complement strand
TATATATATATATATATATATATATATATATTTTAACGTTTTTTAATTAATTAATAAGGAGTAAAAGATGTTTGATAAGGATTATTTTAAATAATTTTCTTTATAGGAAAAAGTTTTAGGCAATACATTTCACAGAAATTTAGGTGTTGAACATAGTTCCATAAATTAAAGTGCTATGGCATAGTTTTTTCATGTGTAAGGTTTTAAAGATTTTTAATTCAATTCAAAATCTCAAAAAATCCTTAAACTTCCTAAATCTAAAACTTAATTCGGATTAATAAGGAGTAAAAGATGTTTGATAAGGATTATTTTAAATAATTTTATTTATAGGAAAAAGTTTTAGGCAATACATTTCACAGAAATTTAGGTGTTGAACATAGTTCCATAGTTTAAAATAATATTGCATAGTTTTTTCATGTGTAAGGTTTTAAAGATTTTTAATTCAATTCAAAATCTCAAAAAATCCTTAAACTTCCTAAATCTAAAACTTAATTCGGATTTAAGTTATTCTTATGAAAATAGAACTTTCCAAACCATTTAAAATAATACTTACACTCCACCATGCTAAACAAATGGTAAAAATGAAAAGAAAGTGAAATATAAATCAAAACAAGTAAAATGAATATAGAAAACAAATGGTAAAAATGAAAAGAAAGTGAGATATAAATCAAAACAAGTAAAAGGAATATAGAAAAGATGCAAACAACTTGTAATTTAAAGCACAAAATCAATTTAACAATCTTTAATAAAAAAAATCGTTTTTTCTACTTACATATTTTAGTTGTATTCTACTTGCCACACAATCTTGGCTCGCTTAATACAAAAACTTTTAAGCGCAATAACCACTCAAATCGTTTTATTTTTGAAGATTTTTTTTAGAATCTCGTAAATATGAAAGTGTTGAAATTGCAATGATTCGGGTTTCACATCTTTGTTTCAACTATTTGTTATGAGATGGTGTAAGGTTTTTTAGTCTCACCAGGAACATTACTATGCGAAACTCATAAAAATTAAAATTTACTGCTGATTAATTTCATGTAGCTTATCAACTACGAATTACAACCAAATTTAACTATTGTTTGATACCATTAATTAGATTCACCTACAACATGCTAAAATAATACACGAATGTAGTAATATCTTATTACAACAACATATCAATCATTCTTAATTACATAGTTAATGCACAACAAATAAACTCATAATGCAAACAAAAACAATATAAAACATTGTCTTTTATAAACAGTTGCGCAACCAACTGTTGGGGACGCAACCAACTGTTGGGGACAGCCATTCCACCCAACCATAGACTTGTTGTTCCAAATATCAACAATAATTCACCCCCGAGCTGGGGCTAGCAATCCACAAAAGAGGATGGTATCTCACTATCCACTCACAACCCATTGGTGTTCTCCTACAACTATCTCGATTTTCCACCAACTCTCTTCCTCTTGACTTGTCCAACTTAAGGAATGTACCCCTTCAGTAATATCAGTCCCTCGTGCATCCCATTCATTTATTAGGGTGTCTCTAGCACATATAACTAATAATTTATCTGCTGGGAACTCAAGGGAACTTACTACCAGGAAAAATACTAGCAACCAACAACAAACACTTGTTGTTACAGTGTAACTCACACACGATTTCACTCTTTAGGACCGAAAACTTGCCTCTTCAAAATTCAAAACCAAAACGATAAAAACAAAATGCTCCAACATGCTCCAGAATTCACTTTCCATGGTTGCTCCAGCTCTAAGCTCTCTTTTATGCTCTCTACTTGTTGTTCATGCCAAAAACTTAACTGTCCAAAACTGTTGTAACTCTCCATACAAATTTCCTTTCTTTAGATTACATGTTTGACTCACACACTTCCCCAAGTTGATTGTACTCAACCCCCATGATCCCAATAACTATGGGATGCGACTTCTCACACCCACCCTCTTACATGCATCCACTGATTGGTTTTGGGAATACTTACAAGAAAATAGAGTTTAATACATAATGCTAATAAAATTCAGGAAGGTGGGTGGAATTAATAGACATGGGTAATTTCCCCTTGGATCCCTCTCTTAGGCATTCACTTAGACTCTCCCCTCTCTTGTGGATTAATTCAACCCCCATCTATGTCCATGTCCCATTAGCAACTAACAACACATTTTTATTATCAAAATTCAAAGATACATTTGCATATACATCACTTGGTCGTATCCATACATTATATCTACATTAAGCGTTAATTAAAATAGGGATTATAGTGGGGATGTTACATATGGTAACTATCAAATTGCAATGTACATGGGTTTGAGGTTGAGTTTTTATTTTATTTTTAATTATAATTTTTTTTATTTAAGTGCATTTTATCATATTGTTTATAGTTATGTTTCAACAACGTCAAATAAAATGCTTTTATTATCCTCAAACAATTATTTAGAACTGCTAAAGATAAATTCGACTCAATGCTTGGCCTAGGAGTTTATCAAATTCCTTGCTTCTGTGGAAAATCTTACATAGATCAAACTGACAGATATTTCAAAGTTCAAGAGCATATAGTTGATACCACCCACAAATAATCTCCAAATAAACTAATGTCGAACACTCCTTCAAATCCAATCACCTAATTTGTTTTGACCAAACAAAATTTTTCGCCTTGGTCCCTTATTACTCCTCTAGCCTCATTCAAGAAGCTCTTGAAATTGAAAAACATCCTAATAATTTTAATCGCGAAAATGTCTACAAACTTAGCCAATCTTGGAAACCCACCATTCATCACCTAGATCATTAGGAATTTTAGATTTTATTCAACCAATTGTCTGTAACGTTCCCCAACCCATCTAGGGTCCATTACGTGCGAAAATACTCATAAAAATAAATTTTTTTGCTAACCAATTTTCATGTAGCTTACCAACTATGAAATACACACATATTTAACTACTGTCTAATACCGTTAATTAGATTAATCTACAACATGCTAAAAATGACATGAATGCAGTTTAAATAACTCAACACAACAACATAAAAATATTTCTCAAAACACGGAGTTGATACACACCAATTAAACTCATAATGCAACATAGAAACAGGATAAAACACTTATATTTTAAATATGGTTTTGCAACCAACTGCTTGGGACGAAATTTCCACCCAACCATAGAATTGTTGTTTCGAATCTCAACAACAAGTCGCTCTCGAGCTCAGGCTAGAAATCTACAAAAGAGGGTGGTCTCTCACTGTCCACTCATAGCTAAGAAAACCCACAACCCACTGGTATTCTCCTACAACTACCATGATTTCCCACCAGTTTTGTTCCTCTCAACCTTCCCAACCTAAGGAATGTACCCCTTCACTGCTATCAGTCCATCAGACGTCCCATTCGCTTATCAAAGTCTCTCCGGCATAGGTAAACACGAATCTCATTACTAGGAAACTCAAGGGAGCTCACTTCCAGGAAAACTACTAGGAAAAACAACAACAATCACTTGTTGTTATAGTGAAACTCACACATGAGTTCACTCTTCAGGCTTGACAACCTGGATCTTCAATATTCTACTCCAAATGCGCTCCATAATTCTCCCTCCATGGTTTCTCCAGCTCCAAGTTCCTCTTTTCTAGTCTCTGCTTTTTGTTCATGCAAAAATGTTGACTATCTAAAACTGTTGTAATTGCCCATATGGATTTACTCTCTATGTTTGTTTTCTTTACTTACACACTTCCCCAAGTTGATTGTACTCATCCCCCATTGATCTAGGTGGATATCGGTGGCCACCCACCTATTCCAACTGGCTCACATACAAATTTCATCTTGACATTTGTTTTCTAGCTTTTCGGGTCCTAAACTTTTGGGGTCGTTTTGAGGCCCTAAACAACATTTTTTGGGCCCTCCACAGTCACATTGTATATAGAGTTAGAGTGTGATGAGATAATGTGTATTCCTCAGATAGACCTTTCCAACGAGCTATCGTGCGCCTAAAACGAAGATCATATGAAAAAGTTACGACCCCGGGAAGTTGATGTACCAACTTACCCCAACGGGGCCCACACGACTTTTGGTGCTTCATCTCCTAGGGTTAGGTTTTTGGATGTCTAGTATTTTGGAATTCATGTTTGATGTAAGACATATTTTGGAGCCTCATTGTACTCATCTTCTTGTGAATGAGCGTAGCCGTCACATCTCTTCTCAGAGATAAGCTGCCACCATTCTAGCAAGCTTGTTTCAGTCTGCATTTTATAGTTTCAACATATTTCTTATTTAATATAAGTCAAGTTTTATTGCTTCTCTGTTATTATTCACTGTGTCTCTGTGTTAATATTATAGATCTGTGTTTTCATTTTGTTCCGCTCATAAATCCAGATCAGTGGTATCAAAGCAGTCTTCTTTTTGTTGTTTTTTAGTGCATGTCCCCGATGAGGTCAAGGTATAGAGAGTTGGGTCTCCATCTTGTTTATCTTGAGGACAACTACTCTCACACACCCAAGAAACCTTTCATGCCGGGAGAAAATAAATACGATGGGACAAAACATCATTTCAAAATGTTTCCCGAGGAATTCCTCGAGTGGTAGAGGAACTAGATGATAGACAACTTTGCACAAATCCTTCGACAACTATCGACACACGATGCATCTACCTCAAACGGAGGCGCCACCCCCTTCAAGGTACAAATCAATTTTGATATTCCTATATTCGAAGGTCAAATAGATGCGGATGTTGTAGATAAATGGTTAAACCTTCTAGAAGGGTATTGTTTTGTCCATAACTTTTCCGATAGAGAAAATATTACATTTGTGCTTCTCAAGGTCGTCCCCCATGTCAAATATTGGTGGGAGATTTTCTGCGAGCAAAATGAAATAAATGGATCTACATTATTTGTAGTTTCACCCACTTAGGGTTCCTTCAGGGATGATATTGAGGAACAATACTACCCTATTAGAAGTTATGACAACTTATATACAAGATGGACCACACCGCGACAGGAAAGGGACCAAACAATTCCAGAGTTCACCAATGTCTTCCACACCTTGCACACCAATATGGGTATCAAAGACTCTGAGCGAAATATAGTGCTTGAGTACCGCGATAGTATGCAATGATACATCCAGACAAAAATGGAGTTTCTGGACATTTTGTCATTGGGCGTGACCTATCGATATGTTGTCAAAATCGAGAAGAAGCTTAAAGATAAGACACAACCATTTGGGTCTACAAACCTCTCATAGCAGAACCAGGGAAAATGCAACCCCAAACCACATAAAAAAGGCAGAGAAAGGATTGGCAGCCTTAGGACAACCATTTCAAACCAAAAACAAAGAAGGACAATGGGAAGACAAAGAAAGAAACTGGGAAATGGTGTGAGTTCCATAAGAGTTGTTGGCATAACACCATTGAATGCTACTCAAAGCAGTCATTGGTGGCTGAGGTGAAAGCATATGAATTAGATGTAGGCTCAGACTTAGAGTTAGAACCAGAAAAAGAGAGACATATTATTGAGGCAGAACCCAGTGCCACCATTGATACCACCACCAAGGTCCAACCCGATGAACCTAATGAACCATAGGAAGGTGAGCGCCTCTTTCATACACAAATGTGGATGAAGGGTACTCCGCTGCACTTCATTGTTGATAGTGGTATCCAAAAGAACCTCATCTTAGCAAAGGTCATCAAGTAGTTGGTTTTTTGAAATCCCCACACCCGTAGCCGTACACCATTGGGTGGCTCCGCCAAGGGAGCGATCTCCGCATCAACCAATAGTGCAGTCTGGAATATGACATCAAGCTCTTCAAATATGAGGTATTATGAGATGTCGCCCATCTTGAATTTTGTGATGTTCTTTTGGGCCAACCTTATTTATGGAAACATCATGTTGTATATGAGTCTAAGCCTCTTAGTGTTATTATTACTTTGGACATGAGATTATACATGATACTAGAGATAGTCCCATCTACTGCCATTTCCTTGATCTCTGCCAAGCAACGCAGGAAGGTCATCTCTCAGACCGAGAAGTTTTTCTTCTTTGTGATTCACACTCAAAGTGAGCAGAAGGTTGCAGTCACATCCATGGCCTCCACAACAGGTCTCTCTACGCAGCAGAAGCAAGTGGATAAAGTCATGGTAGAATACAAAGACATCTTCTCCTAACCCATTGGGGTACCTATGCACTGTTAGGTCAAGCACTCAATCGATATGACCCCTGGGGCACTGCTACCAAATGGGTCAGTCTATCGCCACTCTGTGTCATAAAATGAGGAAATCAAGTGCTGGATCCGAGAGCTACTCGAAACGGGGCACATCCGCCCAATCTCATCACCTCGTGGAAGCCCAATCGTGCTTGTGCAGAAGCAAGATAGGTCCCAATGACTCTACATTGATTATCAAGCCTTAAATAAAATCAAAGTTAGAAACTGGTACCCAATTCCCTGAATTGACGATCTCCTTGACTAGCTCAAGTGAGCCAAAAACTTCAGTAAGATTGATCTAAATTCCGGTTACCACCAGGTTCAAATAGAGCAGACCGATGTATGGAAGACTGACTTCAAGTCCACAGAATGTCTTTTTGAATGGTTGGTCATGCCCTTTGGATTGACAAATTCCCCAACAACTTTCATGAGGATGATGGATGATATATTGCAGCCTTTAAACATTTCTTTTGTGGTAGTGTATTTGGATGAAATCTTCATCTTCAACAAGAATTGGGAAGAACACTTGCAACACATTCAATAGGTTATGCACACTTTGCGATAACACAAGATATATACAAATTTGGAAAAATACTCCTTCGAAATGAATAGGTTCCAGTACCTAGGCTACATTGTTGATGTGCATGGGGTGCATGTCGATCTAGCCAAAATCAAGGTCATCCGTGATTGGCCAGCCCCAACCACACTCATTGAGCTCCGAAGCTTCTTAGGCCTTGCCAATTTCTATTGCAAGTTCGTGTTGGGATTCTCCCACATTGCATGGGCCCTCAGCCAAGTGACCAGGGGCAGTGGCAAGACAAAATTTGTGTGGGTACAGTCGTAACAAAAAGAGTTTAGTGATTTGAAGCAACGCTTGTGCTCAACCCTGATGCTCTCATTACCCGACTTGCAATAGCCATTTGAGATTGAGACTGATGCTTCAAACTATGTTGTGGGTGCAATTCTCACTCAACATGGACATCCCGTGGCATATCATAGTGAGACACTATCATATACGGTCCGTAAGTACCCCACTTATGACAAAGAGATGTACTCCATTGTACAAGCTTTCCGCCAGTGGAGGCATTACATTCTTAGGAAGGAGACAATCATCCACACTAATCATAAGCCTTTGCAATTCATGAAGACAGAAGGCAATTGGCAGAATGACCACCATCAAAAGTGGTCCACATACTTGCAACAGTTCCATCTCAACATCAAGTATAAGACAGGGAGCACCAACCGCGTCGCTGACTGCCTCAACCGACTTCCAGTTGTCTCACTAACCACGGTGCTATGTTCATGTGTAAATGAGACCTATGTATGGCCCAAGCTCTATGAGCGAGATCCTGACTTTGCCGCTACCTACCAGATACTGGGAACAAACACATTTGTAATTGATTTTCATTTGTAGGACGAGTTATTATGCCATCTAGGCCATCTTTGTGTTCGATCAAGAGAGCGCACGAAGTTGATTTGGAAGTCTCACTATAGTCAAGAGGTAGGACACTTTGACGTAGTTAAGATAGTGGAAGTGCTGCAACAACATTTCTATTGGTCGAAACTCCAACAGGATGTCAACAAGTATATCAGGTCCTGCATGACTTGTGCCATCTCCAAACCGACCATTAAGAAACAAGGCATGTACACCCCTCTGCTTACTCCTGATAGGACTTGGGAATCCATCTCGATGGATGACATGTCAGGCCTTCCTTCAACCAAGCATGCAAATGACTGTGTTTTCATGGTTGTTGATTGATTTTCCAAGATGGCGGTTGCTTGCAAGAAGAGCATCACAACAGAGGCCACTACCAAGCTCTTCTTCGAATGAGTGTGGGTACATTTTGGGATACCACAAACCATCATCTCTAATCAGGAAAGTCGGTTCCTCAACACATTCTGTTCGAGCCTTTGGTCATTCCATGACTTTCTACCCCCAAACAGATGGCCAAACTGAGGTTGTCAACATGATGATCATGCATATTTTGCACATGGACAATTCCAAGCATCCGTGCACATGAGATGAAAGTATTCCCTATGTTTAGCACAATTACAACAGAGCCATACATAGCTCAACTGGCCACAACCCCTTTTAGGTGGGGTTGGGATTTCAACCATTGGCTCCCATGGATGTTGCACTACCCCTTGCATCCACACAGGAAGAATCGTCCCATGCGCAAACCGAAGCTAACAAAACCACCTAGTTCATTGAACGAATATAACACATCTGCCAACAAGTTCAAGATATTTTGTAGAAGTCCAATGCCAAGTACAAGCAGTGCCATGATCAACACCGGGTGCCACACAAGTTTCAGGTGGGAGATAAAGTTTGGTTGCACTTGCAGAAAGAACGTCTTACGAGACCCCATCATAAGCTTCGTCCACTCTGATATGGACCTTATACCATCACCAAGGATGTGGGTGACAATTCTTTTGAGCTCAACATTCCTCCCTTCCTTGGCTTGCACACAATGTTTAATGTGGACCTCCTTCGACCATACTTTCGACAATTATTGGACACCTCATAGGTAGCAGAACAATTGACACTGACAGAGCTCAACCCTGACTGCATGGAACAAACATCCACTGCTCATATCGTGGACACACAGGTCAAGGGAAATCACCCATAGAAGTTGCAATTTTATTGTGTTGCAAAGCAGGGCAACTTTTGCACCAAGGCAAGTGGCTCACCTGGGGCCAAATTTGATAGAAATGTCCTCATCTGATGGGGGAACTCAACACAATGGAGACCATTGCTTCCTAAGGGTGGATGATTGATCTAGGTGGGTATCAGTGGCCACCCACCTATTCCAACTGGCTCACATACAGATTTCATCTTGGCAGTTTGTTTCTAGCTTTTTGGGTCCTAAACTTTTGGGGCCATTTTGAGGCCCTAAATAACATTTTTTGGGCCCGCCACAGTCACATTGTAGTAGAAGTCAGAGTGTGATGACATAATGTGTATTCCTCGGATAGACCTTTCCAATGGGCTATAGTGCACCTAAAACAGAGATTGTATGCAAAAATTATGACCCTGGGAAGTTGATGTACCAACTTACCCCAACAGGGCCCACACAACTTTTGGCGCTTCATTTCCTAGGGTTAGGTTTTTGGATGTCTATGGTTTTGACATTCATGTTTGATGTAAAAAGGCTTTTGGAGCCTCATTGTACTCATCTTCTTGCGAATGAGCATAACTATCACATCTCTTCTCAGAGATAAGCTGCCACAATTCTAGCAAGCTTGTTTTAGTCTGCATTTTATAGTTTCAACATATTTCTTATTTAATATAAGTCAAGTTTTACTGCATCTCTGTTATTATTCACTGTATCTCTGTGCGAATATTATAGATTTGTGTTTTCATTTCGTTCCACTCATAAATCTAGATCAACCATGCTCCCAATAACTATGGAATGTGACTTCTCACACCCACCTTCTTATATGTATTCAATGATTGGCTTTGAGGACACTCAATCATAAATTAGAAGGTTCATATACCAATAGTAATTTTAGGAAGTGGGTTGAATTAATAGACATGGGTAATTCCCCCTTGGACCTCTCTTAGACATTCTTATACCCTCCCCTCTCTTGTGGATTAATTCAACCCCCATATCTGTCCATATCCCCCAACAACTGACATCACAATTTATTTATTAAAATTCAGAAACCCAATTCACATATACATCGCTTTGTCGTGGCTACACATTATATCTACATTAAACATTAATTAAAATGGGGATGTTACAATGTCTCTTTCCTAACCTCAATTGATTTGTTTCACCTCACCTCCTCTTTTTCTCAATGAAATGGTCTTCTCCTTGTAATCTAATGATTCTTTTCTTTTCTTATTTTTCTTCTTCTTACTTAACTCTTTGGGGCCTGCTTACAACTAACCTACATCATCTCTTCAATTATTTTTGTTTTCTTAATTTTGTTTCCTTTTCATTACATTCTATTTTCATTATCTCATTTCATTGAACTAGGACTATTTTATTATTTTATTACTTTATTTTAAAAGCTATTTCAATATTTTATATTTTCATCTTATCTAGATGAGGAGTGGAGTGTACACTAAAACTTTTCAAAACCTATTACACAATATTTATTATCTTCAAAAATATATTTTAAAAATTACTATGAATGAAAAAATTGAATCCATTTATGCATTCAATTTTAAGCAACAAAAAGTACAATTTCACCAACCATTATAACCCCGATTCCAGTGATATTCACCAACGGACTCCTTCACCAACCATTATAACCCCGGATTCCAGTGATATTGTCAGGAATGAGAAAAACAAGAATAACATTAAAAAAAATATATTTCAAACTAGATTTAGTTTGAAATAAAACACTAAATAATATATAAAACTAAATAAAACAAATTTAAAAATAAAAATAAATAAAAGAATTTAATAAATAATGTGATAGAAGAATTTTTCGTAAGATTCAACGCACTCAATTATTCAAACGAACCTACTTTGATTGATTCGAAGTACAAAAATGTATATAGTACGCCGACTTAAATCCATTTGTGTTTTTTTAAATACCAAACAATTTACTTTATCTCTCTGTTTGAACTTGTAGTTCTAACTTCTCACTCCTTAATAAATCCGAAGGAAAGAAGAATCTTTCCTTATAATTTTTTCCCCGACTGTACTTATGCTTGTGTCAGCCAGGTTGAAATTACTGACAGGTTTCAAATCGCTCGCAGCGTCGAGCTGGTGCATGCGGGAAAATACTGACAGGTTTCAGGTCGCAGCGTCGCGCTGGTGCCTGTCAGTCTTCTGAAACAAWTACAGACAAAAACTTCGAAGTTATCGATGTGCCGCTAAATTCAACGATGGCTAAATTGCCGATGGCTTTTATTCATAAAGCGCAGGGATTCTGATGGTTTTTTTTGCKTTCGATAATGTTCATCATGTTTTTTTTTCTTCCGAGAAATTAGATAGGAATCACCAAATTCAAATATAAATATTATATTGTATTCATGTTTTTGAATATCATTATTTTAAATTTTAATAATTTTAAAACATATAAAATAGAGAGTAAGTTAGAAAACAATTTGTTGGGTAAAATAATTAATTAAATGAATTATGATAATATAAAAAAATATAATAAAGAGAAAAATGATTAAAGGTTAAAAATTCAATGTTGAATAAGAAGAAAACAGGGATGAGCATCACATGTCATTTACAAGGAATTGAATTTGGGTGGAGATGATAACAACCATTCCTCCCAACCATCCAAACTATATTTAATGGACAATCAGGGGGTATATCCTCTCTTTTTAAGAATCTATATATTCTTATTAATGTATGGATATGGTTATATCTTAGGTTTAGCCTTGAGGGTTAACTCAAGTAGTCTTGAGCCAGAAGTGAGATGATTAGTTGGGGAGGTCACTAGTTTGCTTCTCCTCTCGGGTCGACCATGCATAAACCTTGGATCATCATTAAAAATCTATTTTAGTTTAAAATTTATATATTTTTTATTTTTATTTTTTAAATTTATTGTTAAAGAGTATCTATTTGCTACAAGATTAGCTTACTTCTTTGAACAATATCTGGCAAAACCAATAACATTATAAAAAACAATTCAAAAAATGAGGAGTGAAGATGATAAATAATAAAATGATCTCTTTACATATAACATATATGTTATATGTAGTATTACATATAATATATATGTTATATTTAATACATATAACATGTATCTTTGCTAATACATATAACATATATCTTTGAGGGTTAGGATATGTTATATGTAATACATATAACATATCTCTTTGTAATACATATAACATATTTCTTTGAGGGTTAGCTCAAGTGGTCTTGAGCCCGAAGTGAGATGATTAGTTGGAGAGGTGATGAGTTTGTTTCTCCTCTGGGGTCGACCATGCATAAACCTTGGATCATCATTAAAAATCTATTCTAGCTTAAAATTTATATATATTTTTATTTTTATTTTTTAAATTTGTAGTTAAAAAGTATCTATTTGCTACAAGATTAGCTTACTTCTTTAGGCAATATCTCGCAAAATGAATAACAATATAAAAAAAAATTCAAAAAATAAGGAGCGAAGATGATAAATAATAGAAGGATCTCTTTACATATATCATATATGTTATATGTATTACATATATCATATATGAAGTATGTTATATGTAGTAATACATATAACATATATGTTATATGTAATACATATAACATATCTCTTTGTTACAAGATTAACATATTTTTTTGTACAATACTTAAATACCTAGCAAGATAACTCACATTACCAAAATAAATTCAAAAAGTAAAGAGTGAAGATGATTAATAATAGAAGGATCTCTTTATATATATCATATATGTTATATGTATTACATATATCATATATGATATATGTATTACATATATGTTATATGTAGTAATACATATAACATATATATTTGCTACAATATTAACATATTTCTTTGTACAATACGTATATACTTAGCAAGATTAACATATATGTTATATGTAATACATATAACATATATCTTTGCTACAAGATTAACATATTTTTTTGTACAATATCTAAATACTTAGCAAGATAATTGACATTACAAAAATAAATTCAAAAAGTGAAGAGTGAAGATAATTAATAATAAGTTTCAAAAAAAGGAACAAATTTAAAATCATTTTCTTGGTTAATGTTTTTAGGGTGCACCTTTTTAAATTGATGAAATATCATAGTATATAATAAACACTTCTCATTGTATAGCTCTAATATATACACCATTACACCATTAGATGTGGAACCCTTTAAATTAGATGGTATAAATTTTAGCTTATATTGTTATTAATATTATGTCAAGAGGTGTTATTGCTTACTTGATATCAATATTCCTCACTTCTATATCAACATTACTTAAAGTTGCATGTGTGCCTTATAGACCCCATTAGTTATAGTTGTTGGCTTTATGATGCCTTATAGTTGTCATCTTTTTTTTATGCCTTTTTAAAAGGAGAGTTATTAAATCATAGTGACATGTTTCTCCTTAAGGGTTTATATCGGTTTGATTATTATTTTTTAAATTTTTTTTTAAGAAGAAACATAAAATAAGAGTGTGCTTCTTGAGATAATTCTACATCAACAACAATTGTGCGATATGGATGGTTAATGAAGTACTACAAGCACCAAATGCTTTGCCAATTTAAAAGTTAGTTTTTGAAATAATTCTACATCAACAACAATTGTGTGATTTGGATGGTTAATGAAGTACTACAAGCATCAAATGCTTTGTCAATTTAAAAGTTAGCTTTTGAATGTAAATACTTGCATTAATCTGACATTCTCACTCACTCTTAGTTAACCCACTTTTAATGTCTATCCCACTGTTTAACTCATTGTTGGCTAACCCACATTTTTAACATAAATTGCTTTCAAACCACACAACTTTTTGGATCTCCTAGTAGAGATGTTTTGGGTAGTATTGATATCATACTTTGAATCACTAAAACTATCGGTTGACTCAATAGAAGGATATGGGTTGGTCAATTTATGATGAAGTATAGTTGATTTGGTTTCCATTTAAAAAAAAAAAAGGAGCATATGGAAGTGTTCATACATGTCTTTTCTATATCACATATTGGATCCTTGATCACAGTGGGAGGTATTAGGCTGTCAACTTTGGCTAGTTAATCATTAATATAATGGGACAATGTGATATACTGAGGGTTAATCTTCAATCCTTTACATTTTAAACAACCACACACAATTGACGTCTAGCTCATGGTGAAGTACCATTCGCCTATGATTGTTGATAGAAGATGGCATATTACAATTGGTGGTGTAATGTAGCTCTCCATTTTTGTCTACCATCTTCCTACAATATCTTGCTCCTAATAAGAGCTTGCGACATTCTTGGATTGGTGGAATATCACGTGCTTCATAAATTCAACTAGATAATAAAAATATAAATTAAATCTAGACTTACTACAAATGGCAAGGGAGAAATTGATGAACTTGGGACAGTATGGAATGAGTTGAAATTTGAAGAATTGGCCATTTGATATATATCACCTTTAATATTTTTCCTTGCATTTAAGTCAAAACCACAATCAATGCACATCTACATTCTTATAAGAAAGTTTGGGAAACATGTAACATTACATAAATTCTAACAGATTTTAAAAATCCCTTTTTAACTAGATGGTGCAAGTTTAAACATCATTTTTATAATGTCAAATGATACATTTTGCACTTATGTGTTAGTTTAAGTATCATTTGTATAAGCCCCATGGGATAGCGCAGTTGTTGAGACGTGCATATACTCTCTCGGTTTGGGGAGAGGTCATGGGTTCGAGCCTTGTGTCCCTGGGGTTGTGGTTTAGCACATCATATCATCCACAAAGTGGGGAAGTATCGGGTGAGTTTCCCGCGACATCTACTATTGAAAAAAAAATATCATTTGTATAAATTCAAATGATACGTTTAAGACTGTTGTGGTATGCATATTTCAAATGATAATAACATATGCAACTTGATTAAACAATGATATCATCCTTTTTTAATTTATCTACGCACTAAAATAATTCTGTTGGAGTATATATTTAAGAGGTATAATACTATAACAAAGGGAAAACACCCCATCCTATGAGTGCACAGATAATTGCTATGTATCTTATGGAGTAATGTATTTCACATATAATGCACTAGTGTGTATTTATATACTTAACACACCGATGTGCTAAATTATGATATACACTCACAATAAACCCAGAGAAAAACCTGCACAAAGTTCTAATTATGGATGTTTGCATTTCTATTTTTCTTGTAAATTGTTTCTTTGGTTCATTTAAGTCAAGAGTATGGTGCACTACAACCTAGAAGAAAAAGTAATGCAACTAAACACACTTATGTTAAATTATGATACACACAATTATGATACACACTCACAATAAACCTAGAGGAAAACCTTCACAAAGTTCTAATTATGGATATTTCTATTTCTATTTTCCTTGTAAATTGTTTATTCAAAATATCAAGAAAAAAAAATAGCAAGAATTTCATTTAAAAAAAGTGAGTTTATAGACAAAAAAACTCTAATCCTTATTATGTTTGTTTACCAAAAATTAAAGGGGAGACTTGTGAATTTTATTTTACCGACACTACTACATTTAGATGCCGAATCATTAATTTCCAACCCTAATGATAATAATTGACTGTGACAAGAAAATTCTTATAAACTATTAAAAACCATTTTTTTCCTTTTCCTTTGGACCTAATAAACATTGATTTATCAATGTCCATATAGGGCATTGAAATACCGATGCCAAATATTATAATATATAATATATTTATTATACATAAATTATTATTTTACTCATCAATATGAACCCAAAAGGCACCAGGGTCATCAATATGCATAAATTTTGAAGCCTTCAAGTCATTGATTTCACATTTTCCCTCAAACGGTTTTTACATATCTTCATTTCTGAGCAAAGGACTGGAGATCATGGCTCAAGGTAGAAGAAAATGTTAAATTTTGAACTTGATTTATATATATATATATGGACTTTTAGCTTCTTTTTCAATAGTTTAGAAATTTCAATCCACAATACTGAATAAACTGAATAAGAACAACGTAAAAGATAAAGATCATACAAGGACACAAAGATTTACCCTGGGGAAACCCAATGAGGGAGAAAACCCCAGCAAAATATCTTCCTCTTTATTAACGAGTAAGCTTTCATGTACAAAAAGAACCCAATGGGGTGCTACAGTACAAAATTCATGAGAGAGAGAGGATAGCTAGAGACCTTTTGCTTGTGTTGCTAGTAGATCTGAAGAAAAACTTGTAGATTTGAACTTTCCAAGGCTTATAAGACCTTTCTGAATGAAAAATCTTGAGCAATTACTGATAGATGTTGAAGTTTTACTTATACAACTAGTAGTTACGGTTCTTCTTTATTATTATAATAATTTAGGACATTAGCTGCATAAATAAGATCACTGAAAGAGATGCAATCAAAGAAAAAATAGAGACACATATTATCCTGGGAAACCCTCATGGGGAAGAAAACCCATCAAAAACTTCCTCAATATAGATAGACCAAAAACTGAACAGAAGATCCTCCTCTACTCCTTCACTAGGAATAGTAGTGCACCACTTAACCAAGAGATACCAAGAGATAGACGAAAACCCTCCTAGACGCCACCCCCAATTGCAGTAGGTTATCCCCCAAAACTTGCACACTGTAGAGCTGAGTAGTGAGTGTGTCCAAATGAGGTGATGGCCTCCCATATAAGTAGTGGCCTAGCCAACCTAAAATTAGATGTGGGCCGACCTGTCACTTTACCCTCTGAATTTACATTTAACTGTCAAGGCACAATAGGGTCGACTTTTACAAAGTCACAATAGGGCCTAATTAATAAATATAATATAATAACATTATTCAACACTCTCTCTCAGGTAGAATATTCTTTGAAGTTACAATATTTCAACACTCCCCCTTAATAAGAAGGGTATTCTACTGACAACACCAATATAACTGACTAGACTCAACACAACATCAAGAGGAGGGGACATTTCCATCAACATCTAGAACATTGTATGTCATATCTATAGGTCATCAAAAGTTTTTTCTCATCATCAACATCAGTAGAAACTGAATATCATCATCATCTGCAACGCAGAGCTGGAGTAACATCTTCATCATCAACAACATGAAGATGGAACATCAACATCATCAACAACATAAAGCTGGAACATCAACATCATCAACAACATAGAGATGGAACATCAACATCAACAACACGAAGCTGGAACATCAACATCATCAACAACATAAAGCTGGAACATCAACATCATCAACAACATAAAGTTGGAACATCAACATCAACAACACGAAGATGGAACAACAAAATCAATGGCAACATAATGAGACAGGAGCATCATCATCATCAACAACAACAAAAACGATTATGGGCACTTCAACAGACCGTCCATCCGGACCTTACATGATCTGTCTAGGGATAATAAAATCCCCTAGCATATAAATCCTAACTGAGATGCCACACTATTGACCACAACAAGTATATACATACATAGGCACTCCGACAGACCGTCCATCCGGACCTCACAAAATCTGTCTAGGGATGATCAATCCCCTAGGATATAAATCCTAACTGAGATCCTAGCTAGTGGTTAGGATACCATAGTATCATCAATATCACTCCCCCTTTCGAGGGAAGTCCTTTCGGACTACACCAAGCTTGTCTCAAAAGCATTCAAACTTCACACCAGAAAGAGGCTTAGTCAACACATATTCTACCTGCTCATTTGTTCCAACATACTAGAGCTTCACAACTCCCTTCTGTAACAAGTCACAAATGTAGTGGTACCAAATCCCAATGTGCTTTGTCCTATCACGAAACACTGGGTTTTCTGTGATCTTTATGCAACTCTGGTTATCATAAAATATCACAGTAGCATCCATCTCTAGATCAAATAGACCTGTCAACAAATTTCGAATCCATATGAATTCACAACTGGCAGAGCATGCTACAATGTACTTCGCTTCTATCGTCCTAAGAGCAATAATGGATTGCTTCTTTCTTTGCCACGAAGTCATGGATGACCCCAAACTGAAACAACATCTTGAAGTGTTTTTTTTGTCTCTGTTTTTTCTGTCTGAAGTGCATTGGGCGTAGATCCTTCATTTCAAATTCAACGACAAGATTCTTCTTACAATATGTGATGATATTTTCTTCACCTATCAAGAATAAGTCATCAACATATAGCAAAAATATAAATGGTCCATCATCTACAATATTTAAGTAAAGGTTGGGATCAACTTTAATCTTTGGTAAAGCCCAAGATTATCATAAAACTATAAATCCTACCATACCAAGCTCTTGGAGCGTGCTTCAAACCATACACAACCTTCTTCAACTTGCAAACATGAGTCTTCCTGTCCTGTACTTCGAAACTAACTTTTCACATCACATTGTACCAACTTGGTACACTTGCTCAACTGCAACTCAATCTGCATAATCATGTGTTGGTTCTATGTGATTTCTGCAAAGCATTATCTATCTCACTGCCTGAGAGTATGTCCTTTATTCTCTCTACAACTTGTTCCTTCTAGAATTGGGACTCTGTACCTGCAACTGGTTTTTCCGAAACTGATAATGACTGCTCCATTCTCACTTTAGCTGTTGAACTCTGAGAATATCTCCTCTACTCCATCACGATTACAAATTTATTTTCTCCCTCTAAATCTCATACTGCATTGGCTTCTTTTAATGGATCATGGTTGTTCTATATATAAGTTTTCTGATTACTATAGCAAGTGTCTCGTCATTGTCTTCTCCCTCTTGCTGGGAGAATCCTCTGGACACAAATTAGACTTTTTACATATTTATATTGTCATCTGAAACATGCTTAATATGTTAGATCAATCTTGGAAGTCACCATTGACTTCCCTTCTAGTCTCAAGGAAAAATCCATATCCCAGTCCTTCTGATTGGGTTCATCCTCTGTCACTGAAACAAGGGAATATTCCTAGGAGATTTCACATCTCCTAGAAGTCTCTAAAGATATGATCTAGTCTTCTCAACTCATGGCATATGTCAGTCCGTCCTGGAAGACGTCTCTTTTTCCCATATGATCCTCTCTGAGATCAGGCTCACTCTTGAGTATTCATACTCCCTTTGAAGCTTGAATCCCTCTGAGTCTATATAATCTTCGGAACCATCTACTCCCTCTGATATGGAACATCAATTCTATATGGATTTTCATCTTGCAAACTGTCATGGGACATGCTGGTCTCTTCTTGGTTACTTCATTGATCCTGGGTAGGCCCTTATGGATCTACTAACTCTTCTTGATGATATGAAGAGTGATCAACTACACTAGAGGGATTTGTACTGCCATCTTTGGAGCCTTCTTCTCCTCATGATCTATATCCATATGATCTATATCCATATTGTCATTGTTCCTCTGAATGTATTGGATCTGAGAACCTTCTGTATCTACGATTGTTGTTTAGACAAAATATCATTTCTCCAACAAATACCCTTTAGAATAATGATATAGTTTGAACATATGTAAGTACATACCTCTGACAGTATCGACAGGTACTGGCACCATCTGAAAAAAACGATAAGCAATAATGGACCTTTAAAACTTCAAAGGTGCTTCAACTTGTAACTTAAAGTTACCTAGAGATTTTGTAGGGTAAGGTGCACTAGGACAATAAAAATCAATCCCAACACTTCACAAAAAAACTTTGACTGCAAATGGTGTTGGCACTGCAACTAGCATGAGGGAACTAACACGAAGGAACTGGCATTGCAACTGGTGCTGCAACTGGCACGAGGGAACTAGCATGAAGGAACTAGCACTGCAACTGCAACTAATACTGCAACTTCAACTGATATTGCAATTGCAACTACAACTTAGGGTTTTATGAGGAAACCCTAATTTCTCAAACTTCTAAATCCAAAATTTTGATCCATGGGCTAGATGCACCTTGCTTGGGTGAGTTCCGAGATGATATTAGTTTAACCAACTTCCTCCAACAAAGGTAAAAACATCACTCTTTAGGGTTTATGCAGAAACCCTAATTCTGTAGTAGCTGCAACACTAAAAAATGAATTTTGGAGAAGGTGCGTTGAGGCTAGGCACTTCTTTATAAACCCTGAGTTGGTCTTTTTCAGGCATGCTCTAATACCATGTTGAATTTTTACTTATACAACTAGCAGTTACTGTTCTTCTTTATTATTATAATCATTTAGCACATTAGTTGGATAAATAAGATCATTGAAAGAGAGGCAATCACATAAACAATAGAGACACAAAGATTATCCTGGGAAACCCTCATGGGGAAGAAAACCTAGAAAAAACTTCCTCAATATAGATAGACCAAAAACCGAACATAATATCCTCCTCTACTCCTTCACTAGGAAGAGTAGCGCACCACTTAACCAAGAGATAGACCAAAACCCTCTTTGACTTCACTCCCAATTGCAATAGGTTCTCCTCCAAGACTTGCACATTGTAGAGCTGAGTAGTGAGTATGTCCAAATGAGGCGCTGGCCTCCCGTATAAACAGTGGTTTGGCCAGCCTAAAATTAGGTCTGGGACGACCTGTCACTTTACCCTCTTAATTTACATTTAACTGTCAAGGCACAATAGGGTCGACTTTTACAAAGACACAATAGGGACTAATTAATAAATATAATATAATATTATTATTCAACACTCTCTCTCAGGTAGAATATTCTTCGAAGTGACAATATTTCAGCAATAAAAACCCTTAGATTTGACTTGGTTGAATTTATGCAACCTTGTAACAAATTATGCAATCATGTACTTTGTAGGCTTGTTATTCCTAAATGAAGGCTCTAATTCAAAGGGCGATCCTTTGCATTCAATCCTTCTTGGATAGGGATACTAGATGACACTTAACGCCCTTCCAAAAATACTTCCAAAAACAGATCGAAACCTCCCTGGTATGACATAATCCTTGGAGAAATGGTTAAATTCTAGGCTCTGAAAACCATAAATCCTCCTTTAGATGATCAATATTATGTGCTAACACATTCCTGTGGACATGAGGCATCTAAGTGGCCCCAACTTTATCAACAAGATCCAGACTTCGCCACCACCTATCAACTCTTGGGTACATCCGTGACTGTCACTGATTTTCACATTCAAGATAAACTATTATGCCATATGGGCCATCTCTGTGTTCCTACAAGAGAGCGTGCAAAGCTGATTTTGGAAGGCCACTACAGTCGGATGGCAGGACATTTTGGCGTGGAGAAAATTGTGGCCGTTGTTCAGAAACATTTTTATTGGCCAAAACTTCGACAGGACGCCAACAAGCATATCATATCTTTCATTGCCTGTGCCATTTCCAAGCCAACCATAAAGAAGAAAGTCTTATACACCCCTCTTCCTACTCCCAAGAAGCCTTGGGAATCCATCTCAATGGATTACATTTCTAGCCTTCCGTCCACCAAGCAAGGAAATGATTGTGTATTTGTGGTCATTGATCGGTTTTCAAAGATGGCCATCCTCACACCTTGCAAGAAGAATATCACATCGACAAATACTGCCAACCTCTTCTTCGAACGAGTGTGGGTCCATCAGGTTCCTCAACACATTTTGGTCGAGTCTCTGGTCACTATTGGACACCAAGCTCACTAAATCCACTACTTTCCACCCTTAAACAAATGAGCAAACAAAGGTCTTCAATCAGATGATTGTGCACATCCTGTGCATGTACAACTCTAAGCATCCACATACATGGGATGAGAGTCGCCCCTATGTTCAACACAATTACTACAAGGATCTCCATAGCTCCACCGACCATAGCCCATTTAAGGTGGGGTTGGGATTCCAATCCTTGGGTCCCATTGATGTTGCACTACCTCTTGCCACCACACAAACAAATTCTTCCCATGTTCAGTATGAGACCGACAAAGCCAATGTATTCATTGAGTGGATTCAACACATTCGCCAACAGGTCCATGAGATTTTGCAGAAATCCAATGATAAGTACAAGCAATGCCATGATCAACATAAGGTACCACACCAGTTTCAGGTTGACGACAAATTTTGGTTACATTTGTAGAAGGAGCATCTCGCAGGGCCCCATCAGAATCTCCTCCCACTTCTATATGGGCCTTACACTATCTTTTTTTTGACGAAAACGGTTATAGATTATATTAGAGGGGTGGCAAAGCCACAGATTTAGTTACAAAATGGCCCCGAGTTTCTTCGGGCCTATAGATCAAATACAAAATGTCCTCGAATTTCTTCGGGCCTTTCTTTCTAATCCATTCTACTTCTAAACTGTAGACTTGTGAGCTGACCTAGTTCCTGTACGTATTCTAAAATTAATTACCGAATCTCCAATCACTGTTTCAGCATAAGTCTCAGCACTGTTTCAGCATAAGAATCAACATTGTTTCGGAAGTTGTTACAACGGTGTTTCAGCATATGGTCCAGCACTGAGATTCGGCGTGTGATGCAACACTGATTCAACATAAGTTCCAGCGCTGTTTCAGCATAATTTCTAGCACTGTGTTTCAGCTTCTGTTCCAGCACTGTGTTTCAACATATGTAACAACACTGTGTTTCAACATCTGTTCCAACACTGTGTTTCAGCATATGTAACAACACTGTGTTTCAGCTGTTAGAACACTGTGTTTCAGCATAAGTTCCAACTCTGTTTCAGCACTGTGTTTCAGCATCTGTGTTCCAACATCTGTGTTCCAGCATCTGTGTTTCAACATCTGTGTTCCAGCTCTGTTTCAGCACTGTGTTTCAGCTCTGTTACAACACTGTGTTTCAGCTCTGTTACAACACTGTGTTTCAACATAAGTTCCAGCTCTGTTTTAGCACTGTGTTCCAGCATCTGTGTTCCAGCATCTGTGTTTCAGCATCTGTGTTCCAGCTATGTTTCATCTCTGTTACAACACTGTGTTTCAACATCTGTTCCAGCACTGAGATTCGACAACTGTTCCAGCATTGTGTTTCAGCATCTGTTCCAGCACTGTGTTTCAACATGATTTACAGCCCTGTGTTTCAGCTTGATACAACACTGTTTCAACATATGTTACTTCTCTCCTGCACTTTGGATTCCTTTTTAGCAAATTTCAGACATTTGCATTTTCTGACAGGAGCTCTCCGGACGGTTCCTTCTCCCCAAACTCTAAGGGATTGGTTCATGATCTAGCATTTGGAAGAGTGCAAGAGGGCGGCGTGGGTTCATGGGATCTCCATATTATTCATGATTCCATTTACTGACAACACCCTAGCCTCCAATAACACGCCTTTGTTGGCTTCCTTATCAGCCATTCGGTTGAGGTCCCTTAACACGTGAAAGAATTGATAGGAGTTCAAATTCCTTAAGAGGAGGCGAATTTTATCAAGGAGATTGTTGAGCTTAGTGCTTTGAGTTGTGGAGTGTTTGATCATGGCCTGTATTATTATTCTGGAATCGCCTATGATTGTCAAGTCCTGGGTTCTGATTTTATGGGCCTTACACTATCACCAAGGCTTTGGGTAGCAATTCTTTTGAGCTCAACACTCCACCCTTCCTTGGCTTGCACCCAGTGTTCAATGTGGACCTCCTTTGGCCATATTTTTCACCATTATTGGACACCTCCAAAATCATAGAACAACTGACACCAACATAGCTCAACCCTGACTGCATGGAATAAGAATCCACTAATTAGATAGTGGACACATAGGTCAAGGGCGCTTGCCAGCGAATTATCCAACTTTATCAGGTTGTCAAGGCACGAAAGCTCCTACACCAAGGAAAGTGGCTCACCAGGGCCAAATTCAACATAAGTTTCCTCACCTGATGGGGGAACTCAACGCAATGGAGAACATTTCTTCCTAAGGGGGGAGGACTAATCCAGGTGGATATTGGTGGCCACCCACCTATTCCAACTAGCTCCTCTTAACAATTTTAGTTCAACACGTTATTTTGTACTTATTTGTAATGGTGGGTTCTACACTTCCAGGGTTGTATGAAACCCTACACATATTCCAGGTGGATACTGGTGGCCTCCCACCTAATCCAACAGACTTATTTTTTATGTTTTCATGTCAGCGCATCTTGCTGTACTTCCAGAGCCGTTTTGGGGCCCTTAACAATGTTTTTTTGTCTCGCCACAGTCAAACTGTAGACATAATTAGAGTTTGATGATGTAATGTGTAGTTATCTAAAATACCTTTCCAATGGGCTATCACGCGCCCAAAACGAAGGTTGTATGCAAAATTTACGACCTCGAGAAGTTGAGATACCAACTTACCCACAGGGGCCCACATAAATTTTTGAGTTTCACCTCCTAGGGTTAGGTTTTTTGGATGTCTAGGGTTTTGGCATTCATGAGTAATGCCAAAAAGGTGTGTGGAGCCTCATTGTAATCATTCTGCTTAGACGAATGTAGGTAGCAGCCACATATCTTCTCAGAGATAGCTACCACCATTTGAGCAAGTGTTTCAGTTCTACAGTTTTATAGTTTCAGCCTATTTCATTTATTCAATAGAAGATATTGTTCATTGGATATCTGTGTTGTTCTTCATATCTCTGTGTTTATTGTATTCAGTCTGTTAATCATTTCGTTTCACTCCTAAATCCGGATCAACTAGCTATATGATCTATTGAAGAGAAGGGATTTGTAGGAGGTAGATTTGTAGATGCTTCATGGGTTCAATTAACAAGTATTGTGGCTATAGGGAGTTGTGCCTTAGATATTTGCATGCTATAAAAGAGTCGTAAGTAGCATGGCTGGACTCCCTTTGTTGTATCTTTTTAACATTGTTCATATTGATAAAGTTAAGGCATCCACCTTGGGTGTTTCCCATACGTCCATGTTGTTGTATTTTTACTTATATGAATGCTAGTGTTCCTTGTGATGCATTATTTGGATAAGTATTGTTGAATATTGGATAAGTGTAAAAGTATTTCTAGGATAATTTAAGGCCATAGTTGGACATATGCCTATTGTTAGAGAACTTGGTTGTGTTCAACTTGGTTGCAATCTAACAAATTGTAGCTTAAGGTGTAGTTATGGCAATACCTTAAGTGAAGAGACATGGTTTGGTTGTATTAGAAGAAAGTTGGTCAAGCCCTTGTGGTTAAGGCAAGGCAGTGCCAGATGACTGTGGATGAAAAAAAGAAAAAATTTCGGGCAAGACCCTTAGGTCTATGATACCTACCCTTTTGGCATTTACATTGACAAGTTAGAGACATGTTTAAAAGAAGTAGGTTGTGCTGGCACTACTTTAGTTGGAATAGTCATCGTCTGTCTTCATAATGATAATGATATTTTTCTTATGATGATCTCGACAAGCAACTAAAAATTCTCAAGCATTTTCGTTCTAGCACGAGATGTTAATAAACACCGACAAAATGAAAATTATGATTATCATATCGAAAATATCACTTACACTAATTTGTGTATGACAATAACAACTTGAGGAAGTTACTTAATACAAATATCTCGAAGTTGACCTTCATCAAAAGCTTAATTGAAACTATAGCATCGAGAAAATGATTAATGGAGGGTGGAAATCCTATTTCAACCTTGAAAACAAATGTAAATCAATAGACTTTTGGTTGTGGGATTTTTTTTTTCCTCTTTGAGACTTTTGTCACTTTTACTATCTTATATGGATGTGTAGTTTGGGGCTGTTGCATCTCTAGAGGATTGTGGAGGAAGATCGAACAAATCCAAAAGCATTTTATAATTTTTAATCTTAAAATTAAAAGTAATATCCCCTATCCTAACCTCTTCATAAAAGCTAGTCTTCCCCTCAATTGAGAGTATGACGATGCATAGGTACCTAATGTACAAACACCAAAAAACTAACATGAAAGACAAGAGGCTTCCTAATATTGCTTCAAACACTATTCAAAGTCAAGTACAACTTAAGAGGGGTTGACATAAATATGTTAAGTCTTGACTAAATCATTGGAGCATAGAGGAGTAGGTCACTTTGCAGAATACTAATACCATTTAAAATATTATCACATCTAAATTTAAGGAGAATTTGTGGTGCAACAAAGAAATAGAGAATAAGATAAATTTAATATACTATAAAGATGCCATTAACCCCAATCTAGAATATCAAAAGTATCTCTTTGTTATAGCTAGCTTAAAGAAGAAAATCAACATTGCTAAGAAATGAGTGAACTCTCACGAGCTCCATAGTGAAACATGGGGTTGGACAATTCCTAAAACATTGTGGGCTTAAATTTTTTATCATATTCGTGATACTAAGAAGATGGAAGATGAAAATCACTCTCTTAGAATGTACTACATGCCCACATTAAATCTCAATTTCAACTTAACAAAAAATGGAGATTAGATCTCAATTTCCACTCAACAAAAAAAAATGGATAGTCACATAGAGCACTTCTTTAGAGTTTTTTCTAGCATAGAAATAGAGTTTTAAATTAAACCAATTAATTCCTTATTATATTTCTTAAGGTTTGATAAACCAAAGTTGATATTAGTAGAGGGAAATTATCCTCCTCCTCATCAATATATATACATATAGAAATTGAAAAACAATTTACTGTATTTGAAATTGAAAAACAATTTACTGTATTTTGCATTAATTAATAGTAAAAGATGTCAAAGGAATAAGTGTTAAATGATCATAGATTAAAATGCCAAAGGAATAATTCTTTCATGTCCAAAAAAGTTTGGGAAGTTTTTAAATCAATTCAAAATTTCAAAAATCCTTTAATTTTGAAGTTTCTAAATCAATTCAAAATCTCAAAAATCCTTGAACTTCTTAAATCTAGATTTTTCACTTAAAATTTGTCTTTAGCTTATTCTTATACAAATAGAGTTTTCCAAACCATTTCAAATAATATACTTACATTGCACCATTCAAAACAAATATAACAAATGAAAATTGGCTTTAGCTGATTCTTATTTTTTCACTTGAAATTTGGCTTTAGCTTATTCTTATACAAATAGAGTTTTCCAAACCATTTCAATTAATATACTTATATTACACCCTGCAAAACAAATATAACAAATAAAAATTGGATTTAGCTTATTCTTATACAAATAGAGTTTTCCCAACCATTTCAAATAATACTTCATTGCACCCTGCAAAACAAATATAACAAATAAAAAGAAAGTGACATATAAATGAAGATAGGTAAAAGGAATATAGAAAAAATGCAAACTTGTAATTAAAAACACCAAATCAATTTCACAAATTGTATTAAATAAAATTCATTTCATCGACCTTTTACTCTACAATTTACATACTGTAGTTGGATTCTGCTGGCCATACATTGTTGTTTAAGAGCAATATACTTGCCACTCAAATCGCTTTATATTTTATTTTTCTTTTCTTTTCAGAATCGGGTAAATATGGAAGTGTTGGAATTGCAAATGATCCGTTGTTCAAATCTTAATTCAGCTTTTATTTAATTATGAGATAGTATAAAACTATTAAATTGCAATGTACATATTTGGAATTGTAAATGATCAGTTGTTCAAATCTTAATTTCAGCGTTTTATTTAATTATGAGATATTACAAAACTATTAAATTGTAATGTATATATTGTTCAAATCTTAATTTCAGCGTTTATTTAATTTTGAGATAGTATAAAACTATTAAATTGTAATTTACTTATTTAAAAATTGTTTATTATTATTATTTTTTTTTTAATAATTATGAGTTTTTATGATAATCTTTATATTATTATAAGAAAAATATAAAAAACTTTGCTATTGGTTTCTCACTAAGAAAACCAAATGCTGGCTTTTTATTAGGAAAAGAAAACCAAATGCTGGCTTTTTATTAGGAAAACCAGACTAGCAACTATGCATCAACTTGTCTGAAAGTTTATAAAATATGTTTGTTAAAACTAAGCTTGAACATAATAAAGTATAAAAAACTTTGCTATTGGTCTCTCACTAAGAAAACCAAATGCTGGCTTTTTATTAGGAAAAGAAAACCAAATGCTGGCTTTTTATTAGGAAAACCAGACTAGCAACTATTCATCAACTTGTCTGAAAGTTTATAAAATATGTTTGTTAAAACTAAGCTTGAACATAACAAAGTATAAAATATGTTTGTTGAAACTATGTGTATCTTATCATATTCCTTGTAGTCATTTTTC
The DNA here is from genome assembly GCA_000966675.3 of Picea glauca. Classification (NCBI taxonomy): domain Eukaryota; kingdom Viridiplantae; phylum Streptophyta; class Pinopsida; order Pinales; family Pinaceae; genus Picea; species Picea glauca. Next base: position 167,616 of record JZKD02S1382054.1, on the reverse strand, counting down.
AACAATGTGAAAGAAAATATTTTTATTCTCTTCAAAAATATATTTTACAAATTAACTTAAGTAAGATGTGTAATTTTTATTTAAAACAAAATTTACAATTAATATTAAAAAATATATATATATATATATATTTCAAACTAGATTTTAAATAAAACATTTATTTATGTAAGATGTATAATTTCTATTTAAAACAAAATTTACAATTAATATTAAAAAAAAATATATATTTCAAACTAAATTTTAAGTAAAACATTTATCTATATATATAAATTATAAATAAATAAATCAAATTTAATAAATGATGTGATCGCAGAATTTTTCGTAAAATTCAACGCCCTCAAATATTCAAACTAACCTATTGGACTGATTCGAATTACATACATGTATGTGATACGCCAACTCAAATCCATTTGTGATCTTTTAAATAAAAAAATTATTTTATCTCTCTGTTTGAACTTCTCAGTCAGGAAAGAAGAATCTATACTCACAAATATACATTTTTCCCGGGCTGTATTTATGCTTGTGCCAGCCAGGTTGAAATTACTGACCGGTGCAGACAAGGTTTCAAATCGCAGTATCGAGCTGGTGCATGCGGGATTGGATGTATTCGTGTGTTCGTGCCTGCGAGGTTTTCGATGGCTGTCAGTCTTCTGAACAAATACATAAAAACCTTCGAAGTGATCGATGTACCGGTAAATTCAACGATGACTGAATTTCGAGGGTTAGGGTTTCCACTGGCGGTGAGTGTTCTATAACAAATATAGAAAAACATCGAATTGATCGCTAATTTCGAGTATATATATATATATATATATATATATATATATATATATATATATATATATATAAAAGATGTTAGAGATAATGTTTCATTAATGTTATTTAGGGATTGGATTGGGTTTGTTGGAGGAAGTTGAGAGATTTTTTCAACTTCTTCTTTCAAGAGTGGAATAAATTGGATCTAACAACATTTATTTAAGTATGATGTATCTTTGTGTACTGTGAGTAATACAATTCATTTATATGTCTATTTTTTGTTTCTTTGCCATCATAAATTACTTGATGAAAATAGGACAATAATAATTAATATTATAAAGATAATAAAAAGAATAAAAAAAACTTGATAGGAGAGGATCTTTGAAGACTAAATTTCATTAAAAGACATTTCGACAAAGAATCATGTAAACTTGTAACAAACTTCTCTCTAATTCTTAGAATTCAAGGATAAAAAAGTCAAAGTTCTTAATGATCTAAAAATTCAATGGAATTTTTTATGATTTGATTTGATTTAAAATTGTGAAAATCCGCCAAGAACAATATGTAACACTATGAATGAAATTACAAAAATAAGAAGCGAAGATGATTAATAATAAGTTTCAAATATTGATCCAATTTAAAATCATTTTCATTGTTATTATTTTTAAGTTGCAAAATTTTTAAGTTGATGGAATATGTGAATATATAATAAACATTTTGTAGTGTAATATTAAAAAACATATAACTCATGTGGAACTTTTTAGATTACATAATATATATATTTTTTAAGTTGATGGAATATGTAATATATAATAAACACTTTGTAGTGTAATATTAAAAAACATATAACTTTAATATATACACTATTAGATATGAAACCCTTTAAATTACATAATATAAATTTTAATTTATATTGTTATTAATATTATATGGGAAGTTTTTAACTCGATGGAATATGTGAATATATAATAAAATTTTTGTAGTGTAATATTAAAAAGTATATAACTCTAATATATACACTATTATATCTAAAACTCTTTACATTACACAATAGAAATTTTAATTTATATTGTTATTAATATTATATGGCAAGGTAATATTGTTTCTCAGGTATTATGGTTTGATTGATAATAATATTCCTCATTTCTATACTCACATTAATTAAGGTGCATGTATGTCTTATAGACCTCATTATTTATAGTTGTTTCATGTATGATGTTTTATAGTTGTCATTTATCTTTATGATGTTTTCTAAAAAAGAGTTAGTAAATCATAATGATATGTTTCTTTTTAAGGGTTTTGATTCACATGAGTTTCATTATTATTATTATTATTTTTAAATTAAGAAGAAACATAAAAATAAGAGTGTGCTTTTTAAAATAATCCCACATCAACAACAATTGTGCAATATGGGTGGTTAATGAAGTACTATAAGCACCTAAAATGTTTTGCCAATTTAAAAGATAGCTTTTGAGTGTAAATACTTACTTTAATTCGACATTCTCACTCACTCTTAGGTAACCCACTTTTAATGTCAATATTTTTTAACTCATTGTTGGCTAAGTTCCCACATTTTAAAGGTAAATTGCTTTAACCCATGTAACAACATTTTGGATATCTCAGTAGAAATGTTTTGGGTAGTATTGATATCATACTTTGGATCACTAGAACTCTCGGTTGACTCAATAGAAGGAGACGGGTTGGTCAATTTATGATGAAGTATAGTTGATTTGACTTCCAATTTTTCGAAAAAAGGAGCATATGGAAGTGTTTTTATGTGTCTTTTCTATATCACACATTGGATCCTTGATCACAGTGGGAGGTATTAGACTCTCAACTTTGGGTATTTAATCATTAATATAATGGGACCATGTGATACGCTAAGGGTTCATCTTCAACCCTTTACATTTTAAAAAAGCACATACTATTGATGTGTCATAAATAGATCTAGTTCATGGTGGAGTACCATTCACCTAGGATGGTTGATAGCATATGCCATATTAAAATTGGTGGTGTAACGTGGCTCTCCATTTTTGTCTACCATCTGCCTACGGGGTATCTCGTTCCCAATAAGAACTTGCAACTTTCTCAGATTGATAGAATATCATGTGCTTCCAAACTCAAACCTGAATAATGATCCTACAAATTTGAATGCATACTTTTTTAGATGCACATGTAAAAGTAGCATAAATTCAACCAAATAATCAAAATATAAATAAAGTCTAGACTTACTACAAATTACAAGGGGGAACTTGTTAAACTTGGGACAATATGGAATGAGTTGAAACTTGAAGAATTGAAAATTTGATATAATCAATTTTAATATTTTTCCTTGCATTTAAGCCAAAACCACAATTAATACATGTCTACATTTTTATAAAAAAGTTTGGGAAACATGTAATATTAAATAACTTCTAACAAACTTTTAAAATATTTTTTTTAACTAGACTGTGTGAGTTTAAGCATCATTTTTATAATTTCAAATGATACATTTTGCGCTCATGTGGATGTGGTAGTTTAAGTATTATTTGTATAACTCCAAATGATACCTTTAACACTCTTGTGGTATGCATATTTCAAATGATAATAACATGTGCAACTTGATTAAACAATGATATTATCATTCTAGTTTAATTTATCCCTGCACTAAAATAATTCTCTTGGAGCATATATTAAGAGGGACAATACTATAACAAAGGGAAGCATATATTACATCCTATGAGTACACTGATAATCACTATGCATTCAATGGAGTAATGTAATTTATGAGTTTGTATTCTTAAAAAAAAGTTGAGGATACATATAACATTTTAATTTCAAACAGAGTTTGAAGGTCTTTTTTAAGTAACTAGTGCACATAATTTACATATAAAACACCTATGCATATTTATATACTAAACACACCTATGTGCTAAATTATGATACACACTAACAATAAACCTATGTAGAGAAAAACCTCCACAAAGTTCTAATTATTCATATTTATGTAGAGAAAAACCTCTACAAAGTTCTAATTATTCATATTTTTGCAACAAATGACCATATTAACCCCAAACCAAACTGTACTTTATCTAACAACATAGATCACGATATGAAGATTCATACAAGTGGATTTCCAAATTAGAAGATAACCCTTATGTTTTTCTATCCCTCGCTGTAGTTTTATTTAAATAAAATAAAATGTAAGATAACTTTGTTTGAAGTTTCAAAAAGATACTATTTACAAACAACTAAAGAACATTATTTCATTATTAGATCTAGCACTTACATAATTGTTTGAATGTTTCCTAAATTTACGAGACATCAAATCACAATTTCTTTCGTTATTATAAAAAAGTGTCCTAATATACTAGATAAAAATATTTACTAATCTGATTATTTTTATATGAATTAAAATTCTCTCTTCTTACCTAGTTTTTCTTTGAATTGTTTTTATTATCTTTGCCAGTTCTAAAATTTTGTTTCTTGCCTCTACTAAGGAAATACACCCACCTCCCTTTTTACCTTAGCTTGGCTACAAAAGGCTTATTTTCATATCTTCTACAAAATGCTTATTTTGTTTCTTTTTTTTCCATAAGAGTCTCATAATTTCTCCAAAAGACAGATTTTATGGTGCTGTGAGAATTAGATTAGTTGCAGACATCACGACAATTGATCTCATATATCTCCGAGACTTGTTACATGACTAGTAAGAGGCTTTACTTCCATTTTCAAGTTTTATTTATCATATACAAGATTCTATTCTCATTTTAGTTTTCATACAGGGTCATAATATTTTCCCATGCATTTTCTACATACTAAACATGGGGTATGATGCCATCCATGAATGTGATCAACAAAGTTTTCCCACTCAACAAAAGTGCTTGTTTGGTTGTATTTGTTGTTTTTTTTTTCTTTACCCATGACTATATCCCTGAAGTTTCAATAGCTGAGTATATATTTCTCATCTTGTGTTTCCACACAACATAGTTTTTTCCATTTAATTTATGGGAATTAGTGAGCATGACCCCTGGGTAACGCCTACCATAGTTTGTTTCTTTCCTTCCTCAAACACACTTTTGGTTCTGTGAATCCCTCTACTCTGTAGTTTGGTTCCCAACCTACTAAGGATATGGAGAAAAATGACAATGAACTAGGCCAAATACCAATTCTCTTAAAATTTTTCTAGTGTTATGTGTCACAAAAAACCAACCCATTCAATCAATTAACTCTACACTTCAATAAATTGAATTTACATAGTTTTCATATCCGCTATGTCTCATTTCCAACCAACAAGCTAATTAAAAGAAATAACAGCTAACCAACCTCAATTAAATAACTATGTTGATTTCCAACCAACAAGCTAATTAAAAACAATAACAGCTGACGAGCCTCAATTAAATAACTATGTTTGTTTGTTTTTATTTATTTATTTATTTATTTATTTATTTTTTTTTTCAGCAAGAGGAACACCCAAACAAATAGATTATTTTCCAAAATTCTTTCATTATCCTCATTATAGATTATTTAGTGTTTTTGTGTAATGTTGTTGGCTTACATGGCTGATTTCTGATTATTCCATGATGGCAGAACTAACCCTTGCTGTAAAAGTCAATGATATTGTTGTAGTGGACTTGATTATCAAAATTGAATGTTATGCATATGTTTGCTAGCATTCGTTTTTATTATTTTTCGATGTTTAAGTTTGTAACCATCCTAAACTAGATGTAACGCGTGCTATACTATCTAAATGTATATTCTATCTTCATCAAGGCTGATTGGTAAGCATGTTATGACATGTTTCTCTCGAGTTAGTTTTAAAGAGCTTTCAAGGTAAAGTCACGGCTTTAGGATTTGTGACATTAATTGTATTCTTATAATTATTAATGTAGACGAGTTGTATACTCTAGATGTAGAAATAAAAAGAGTGTTTTATGAGGTAATCAATTCGGAAGAATTATTTTCTACATGAGGTGGAGCTTATGAAAATATTTAACTTGTTTTCAATTTTATAGGTGGGGCTTTGGATGTCCCTTTTTTTTATTTGCTTAATAGGAAAAATGTGGATGGAAGTAATGGAAGAACATTTTAAAATTTAACCACAATTTAAAATCCTATCATTTCCTAAGGACTTTATTAGAGTTGCAGTTGTAATGCTCTGTTGAATCTCAACATAGTGCTACATATTTACCCACCATTGAATTTGCTAACTCTAAATAATTGTGGCATTTTTGCAGATATTCCAAAGGCTCATAGATCCTTGGGTTATCGAGGTCAACTGAAGTTTTTCTTTTGCATTACTAATGGATTAAATTTTTCTATATAACAAGCATGTCTAGTTTATACATGTTATCACATGGATTGTAGCTTGAGAAAAGCCCAACCCAAACCACAAAGGTGAGACAAATACATGAGTATCTACCCACTCTCACCTTAAATAGACACTCCCCTCACTTTAGTGATGATGCAATCACCACAAGGGGGGAATCCCGGTGACCCTAGGGGGATTGAGATGGAAAGCGAGATGATGATGAATGAGCACCCCTATAGGTCAAGTTTGGAGATGAAGAAAAG
>JZKD02S1382054.1:141587-160793 GCA_000966675.3 Picea glauca | reverse complement strand
TCTCTCTCTCCATCAAACCATGTCATATCTCCATCAACCATGAGAACCCCATCAAAAAACCTAAGCCCATGTGACGTCTAGGGCCTAGAAGATGATGCCTTAGGCCTCCAAAGGCCAACGTTGGGGTGCAAGGGGATGGGATATGCTCATCTCATGGTCTCCAAGTGCCTCCAAAGGAAACATTCAATCTCTCATTTTTCCAATGAGACAAGGGTGCATCATCCAACCTATGGGTTTCATGCCCCTATGAAGGTCCAAGTAACCTTGTGCCTCCACAAAAATACTTTCACCTAGAAAGGCCCTACAAAGACAAACAAATTCACCCTCCAAGGGTCCACAAGTCACAAGTATAATTCCAAGTAAGCCATATCTAATAAAAGAACCACCCAAACATGTGCATCAAATACCCCATTTTAAAAATAAACAAATGCTCAAAGACTTTATACAAATTTCCAAATTTAATTATGGGAGAGTTGTCATGTTGACCTATTAGGTAGATGATTTCCCATGTTAAGGAGTGTTTCCTAAAAGGACCCTTTCTAAGTTATGTAACGAGTATGAGGTGGATGGGGGTGTGAATTCTGAGCATGGGGTTTCTTGACATGCAAGGGATCATATTGTCTCATTTATGGTAGCCTCTATAGAGGGTGCAATTGCTCTCGAGATACCAACTATTTAAGTGATATTTTCCCCAAACCTCTTTTTAGCCATCTTTCCAATCCCCGCTTTCATTTATTTGTAATTTTCTAGTCCTCTTTATAAGGTTTCAAGCTTTAGAATTTGCAATTTGGGACCGGGGAGGGCAATGAGTAGTTAGAGCTCAAGCTAGACTGGATTTTGATGGTCCTCATTTCTTGTGTTCACTTTCTTTTCGACATTAGTTTCTTATTATTTTATAGCAACTGCAATCTACCTTTGGGAATTTAGCCCCTTCTTCCCATGAAATGAGGTACAAGCCCTTCTTGGGTCAATATTCCCGAAAACCAAAAAGATGAGGAGATGAAAGGCGAAGAAGTATGGAAAGTGATAAGTATGTGCAGGAGAAGTATGATAACCCTTCAAGGAGACCGCCTGGTAGCAACCCTTTTCCTGGGGCTGACCACTTACTAGGGAAACATGCCAACCACTAAGGTGAAATGAGGTAACAAGCATAATTTTCAAGAAAACGTTTTCAAAATCAATAAAGGACCCATTTGCAACATGTTCAAATGCTTCACTTATTAGAATGACACTTACCACAACACTGGACTTGTTACCTCATGGAGCAAGACCTACTATCCTTTGTGAGCCAAGCTGGTGTGGTGGATGTTTCCATCGATCAAAATGTGAAGTGTGGTAAGATAGGGGCCTATGCCTTCTCATCTGCCTCTTGGTACTCCATCTTTGTAACTTGAGGGCCTCAAGACATTATCTCCTTAGTTATCCCTAGCATGGGAGGGGTAACATCTGGCTCCTACTTGGGGACATCTTCTCTCTGTAAAGTGCATGATAACTTGAACATCTCTTGGTAAGACATGTGCCTACCTTTGGAGATCTTCCTCAGGATGACCTACCTCAGGCGTAAGTGCTTCCTTCGGTGGCATAACTACCTTCTAAATATCCATAGTGAAAGACATGGTTGGATAGTTCCCTTTGGTGGAGGAGGTGGAGGGACTTCTTTTGTTGGTTGGGGTGGATCCTTTTTTAATGCTTGTAGTGGAGGAATTGGAGCTGGTGGTGGAGGAACTGGAGCTTTATTTCTTCTTTGACATGCCAAAATTTCCTTCTTTATTAGCTCATTCTTTGTGTTCTCATCTAGTTGGATAAGCACTCCGAGCTGCCCCTTCCTGACACCCCTCTTCTTGATATCCTCAGTTCTTCTTTTGTAACATCAACATACTCTTTGTCTTGGAGAGGAAATATTGTATCAATGAAATTCAGTTGGTTTGTAGGACCTGAACCATCTTCTTCCCTCTCTCTCGAAAAATCATCTTCTGAATGTGATTCATTACGGGACAAGCACCAAGAAAATTCCTCTGTATTGACCATTCCAATTGGATTTAGAGTGTTAGTAGCCTTTTCTTGCTGTTGAGGCCTCGTCTTCCAACCCTTGTTTGGTTGTTTGAAAACTTGAGGTCTTGGAGCAGACCGGTTTCTCTCCAAGGTTGCCAACCTGTTCATAATCTGATTCTGACTCTGGACAAACTTAGTATTCATTTGATCTAACTTCTGAGCCAAGAGAGTGATTGTATCAAGTGAAATATTTTTTGAAGTCTTTGTCTTCACTTCTACCTTGGCATGAAGAAACAGAAAGGGCTCAATATTTGAGTTGATGATATTTTCCTTGATCTGCACGCTATATTCTTTGGCCTTTACCAAAGTGTCAGGCATTTTATCCCTCATGATAAAACCAATTTTCCCTTCAAAGGAATTTATGTAAAGGAGATGATCAACTGCTTCTGGTGGGAACAAGTCCTTTGGGATCTGACTATGCAATTTTTCAAATATGGCATCAAAATCCTTCACTGTCTCATTCTCCTTCTTCTTAATTTGATTAAACTGAGTTAGTAACATTCTGTTGTTTTTCGTTGTTGTCCATATACTTTTGAACAACTTAGCGAAAGATTAATAGGATGCCAAATGACTGTCAGGTAATCCTCTAAACCACCTCTAGGCATATTCAGTAAGAGACATGTATAATAGCCTCATTGCAACATCGTCATGTTCCACACCATCATTTATCAAGGCCACACCCATTTAGTACAAGTGATCTTCTGGTGTAACAACATCGTTCCCAGTGAACTTGGGAAACCATTTATGAGACTCTTTGGGCATAGTATTGGGATATTAAGAAATGGTGGCTAAGTTCACTGGTTTAAAAAGGTCACTACCCTAATAATGAGCCATTGTGGTGAGGGGAAGGAAACCTTGGAACACGTTTTTGACAACGAGAGAGTTATGAGGAGGCCTTGTTTGGTAAACCTTAGAAGGTTTGAATCTTCATGAGGGAAGGGTCGATGGATTATGGGATGGTGGAGTCGCCAGATGAGATTAATGAAAGGCTCATCAAGAAAGGAAAGGTAACTTCTGTCATATGGAGTCGCTAGGTAAGCTATGGGTAAAGGATTTGGGATCAAAGCTTTCCAAAGTGTTGTTAGGGCTCGAAATAGGATTCAAAATCTTCCCCGGAAACAACGCCAAAATGTTATTGCATGGATTGTAGCTTGGGAAAATCCCAAACCAAACCACAAATATAATATTCCAAATAAAAAATAGTATGCAGAACAAAAACAATTAGCTAGAAATGGTAGATAAACAACGATATAACCATAACAACACCGCAATAATACCAAAATAATACCAGAATAACACCAGAAAGAGAACTTTGATTACTGAGAGCGATGTTCATTTGTCTATTTGAGGGGGAAACCTTCAGCAGAGAAGAGCTCTATTACAATAATATCGAAGACAAAACTTCTCATACCCTCGACTCCTATTTATACTAAATATGTCTATCAAAAGAACAATCTAGAGGAAGATCCTTCTAGAAGCGAAAACTTCTATTAGGTATTATTACATTCAATTATTCTTCCTTATTGCTAGGCCTTATTAATATTGACCTTTATTACATGGAAATATATTATTCTACCTATGTGAGGGGTTAGGTCCCTAACATGTCCTCCACCTTAAAAACAACCTTTTCCTCAAGAATTGAGATGAGGAAATTGATGTAGAATGGTATTTGGTTCCCAAGTGGCATCTGTTGGAGTTGTATCTTTCCATTGGACTAAAACTTCCTAGATGGTTCACTGATGTAGACGATGCTCACGCTGGTCCAACAATTCTTATGGTTGTAGCCAAATGGAGCCTTCTTCGTCCAACTTGGGAAGGTTGGTTTGAGTTTGGCACCTAATTCCAATCCCCTTCTTTAAGCAAAAAACATGAAAAACAAGATGGAGCTTAAAATGACTGGGCAAAGCTAACTGATAGGCCACCTGTCACACATGCTTGAGAACGGTATAAAGACCATAAAATTTAGGTGCCAGTTTCTGACAATGGTCAGTCTTGAGGGAATTTTTCTTGTAAGGTTCCAATCGAAGAAACACTTGATCTCCTTCTGCAAATTGACTTTCAGAGAGACCTTGATCTACTTGTTTCTTCATGTGATTCTGGCCCATGACCAAATTCTCTTTGAGGGTACAAAGAATAGCCTCTCGAACTGTAAGCGTTTGGTCAATCGCCTAGACCTAAGAGACACCTGGAAAGTATGAGAGAAATGAAGGTGGATTTTGTCCATATATCACTTCAAAAGGAGTCATGCGGGTAGTTGTATGGTAAGAAGTGTTGTACCACCATTCAGCTAGTGGTAACCATTGAGCCCACTGATTTTTCCTTTTCGATGCGAAACACATCAAATATGTTTCCAAACACTTATTGACAACTTCAGTTTGACCATCAGTCTGGGGATGATAAGCTATGTTTAAATGCAATTGGGTGCCTTATAGATTGAACAGTTCTTGCCAAAAATTGTTGGTGAAAGTTGGGTCGCGATAAAAAACAATAGAATGAGGCATGCCATGAAGATCGAAGACTTGATCCATGAAAAGTTGAGCCACAATGGAGGCTGTAAATGGGTGTTGAAGAGAACAAAAATGAGCATACTTGGAAAGATGATCAACTACCACCATGATGACTGATTTATGGCCCAAAGAGGTTGTAGTGTGCCAGGAGATTTGACTGTTTCTTCGTTGTTGCATTGACAAACATCACATTTAACCAAAAAATTGTGAACGTCCTGTTTCATACCATCCCAGAAAAAAGAACGTTTGACCTGGTCATAGGTTTTGGTAAACCCAAAGTGCCCAATGGTGGGTGTAGCATGAAGCTCGGAAAGTACCGTGGATTTAATTTTTGACTGTTTACTTAAGTAAAAACGACCTTTGTATCGAATCTCATCATGGAGCCAAGAGTATCCTGGGGAGACTGGAGAATTGGCCTGCACTTATTGTATCGGATGTGAACTTTTGGGATCGTGTAGCCATTCTTGGTGAACAACTTGGAGCCAATATGGTACAATGAAGGAAAGAGAGAAAAGGGACCCTTCATCTTCATATTTTCTGGAAAGTGCATCAACAACCACATTGTCTTTTCATTTCTTGTAAATGATCTCATAATCATATCCAAAGAGCTTAGTCACCCATTTTTGTTACTCTGGGAGGAAAGGCATTGTTTTAGAAAATACTCAAGGCTTTGATTATCTGTCTTAATTTGGAAGCGTTGCACCAATAGATAAGGGTGCCAAAGATCCACGACATGCAAAATAACCAACATTTCCTTTTCATAGATTGATTTTCCCAAATGTTGCTCTAAAAGATCCACGACATGCAAAATAACCAACATTTCCTTTGGAACCTTGAAATATAGAACTAAGACCTATGGAACTATGACCCTAGGAACTATAACTTGTGGAACTATGACCTCCAGAATTGTGACCCCACAAACTATGAAGTGTGGAACCATGACCTCTGGTACTGTGACCCCAGAAACTATGACCCATGGAACTATTACCTCTGGAACTACACCCTCTGGAACCATGACCCTGATAACTATGACCTGTGGAACGATCTCTAGAGCTATGACCTATGAAACTATGACCCCAAAAACTATGACCTATGGAACTGTAACCCCAGGAAGTATGACCTCTAGAACTTCACCCTTTGGAACTTTGAACTCTGGAACTGTGACCCCAATTCCACAGGTTACAGTTCCACAAGTCATAGTTCCATTGGTCATAGTTACAAAGGTCATAGTTCCCGAGGTCATAGTTCTAGAGGGCGTAGTTCCAGAGGTCATAGTTCTAGAGGGCGTAGCTCCACAAGTCAAAGTTACAAAGCACGTAGTTCCAAAGGTCATAGTTCCACAGGGCGTAGTTCTAGAGGTCCTAGCTCTAGAGGTCATAGCTCTAGAGGTCATAGTTCCATAGGTCATAGTTCCAAAGGTCATAGTTCCAGAGGTCATAGTTCCATAGGGCATAGTTCCAGAGGTCATAGTTCCAGAGGTCATAGTTCTAGAGGGTGTAGTTCCATAGGTCAAAGTTCCATAGGATGTAGTTCTAGAGGTCATAGTTCCACCGAGCATAGTTCTAGAGGTCATAGCTCCACAGGTAATAGTTGTAGAGGGCATAGTTCCAGAGGTCATAGTTGCAAAGGGTGTAGTTACAAAGGTCATAGATCCACAAGTCATAGTTCTTGGGGTCATTCCACAGGTCATAGTTCCAGAGGGCGTAGTTCCATAGGTCATATTTCCATAGGTAGTTCTAGAGGTCATAGTTCCAGAGGTCATAATTCTAGAAGGAATAGTTCAAGATGACATAGTTCTAGAGGGCGTAGTTCCATAGGTCACAGTTCCACAGGTCATAGTTCCATAGGTCATAGTTCCAAAGTTCATAGTTCCAGAGGGCATAGTTTCAGAGGTCATAGTTCTAGAGGTCGTAGTTCCAGAGGGCATAGTTCCAGAGGTCATAGTTCTAGAGGGCATAGTTCCACAGGTCACAGTCTCAGAGTCATAGTTCCAGAGGGCGTAGTTGCATAGGGAATAGTTCCAGAGGTCATAGTTCCATAGGGCGTAGTTCCATAGGTCATAGTTCCACAGGTCACAGTTCCACAGGTCATAGTTCCATAGGTCATAGTTCCAAAGGTCATAGTTCTAGAGGGCATAGTTCTAGAGGTCATAGTTCCATAGGTCATAGTTCCGGAGGATGTAGTTCCACATGTCAAATTTCCCGAAAACGTAGTTTCAAAGGTCATAATTCCATAGGGCGTAGTTCCATAGGTCATAGTTCCATAGGTCATAGTTCCAAAGGTCACAGTTCCACAGGTCATAGTTCCATAGGGCGTAGTTCCCGAGGTCATAGTTCCAAAGGTCATAGTTTTGGAGGGCGTAGTTCCACAGGTCAAAGTTCCAGAGCACGTAGTTCCAAAGGTCATAGTTCCATAGGGCGTAGTTCTAGAGGTCATAGTTCCAGAGGGCGTAGCTCCAGAGGTCATAGTTCCAAAGGTCGTGGTTCCACGGGTCATAGTTCTTGGGGCCATTCTAGAGGTCATAGTTCCAAAGGGCGTAGTTCCAGAGGTCATACTTCCACGGGTCATAGTGAATTTCTAGGGCTAGGGTTTCTAATGGCTGCCAATGTTCTATAACAAATAGAGAAAAAACTTTGAAGTGATCGCTAATTTCAAGTATATATATATATATATATATATATATATATATATATATTAGAGATAATGTTTAATTAATGTCATTTAGGGATTGGATTGGGTTTGTTGGAGGACGTTGAGAGATTCTCTCAACTTCTTCTTTCAAGAGTGGAATAAATTGGATCTCACAACACTTATTTAAGTGTGATGTATCTCTGTGTAATGTGACTAATACAATTCATTTATGTGTGTATTTTTTGTTTCTCTCCTCTCATGAATTACTTGGTGAAAGTAGGACAATAATAATTAATATTATAAAGATGATAAAAAACATAAAAGAAACTTGATAAGAGGGGATCTTTGAAGGCAAAATTTCATTAAGACACATTTCGACAAGGAGTCATGTAAACTTGTAACAAACTTCTCTCTAGTTCTTAGAATTCAAGGATACAAAAAGTTAGAGTTCTTAATGATCTAAAAATCCAATGGAATCTTTGATGATTTGGTTTGATTTAGAATTGTGAAAATCCCCAAGAACAATATCTAACACTATGAATGAAATTACAAAAAGTAAAAAGTGAAGATGATTAATAATAGGTTTCAAAAGATTGATCCAATTTAAAATCATTTTCATTGTTACTATTTTTAAGCTGCATTTTTTAAAGTTTTTTTTAAGTTAATGGAATATGTGAATATATAATAAACACTTTGTAGTATAATATTAAAAAACATATAACTCTAATATATACACTATTATATGTTGAACCTTTACATTACATAATATATATTTTTTAAGTTGATGGAATATGTGAATATATAATAAACACTTTGTAATGTAATATTCAAAAACATAAAACTCTAATTTATAGACTATTATATATGAAACCCTTTAGATTACACAATATAAATTCCTTTAGATTACACAATATAATTTTTTTTTTTAAGTTGATGGAATATGTGAATATATAATAAACAATATTAAAAAACATATAACTCTAATTTATACATTATTAGATATGAAACCCTTTAGATCACACAATATAAATTTTAATTCATATTGTTATTAATATTATATGGGAAGTTTTTAACTGGATGGAATATGTGAATATATAATAAACATTTTGTAGTGTAATATTAAAAAGCATATAACTCTAATATATACACTATTATATCTAAATCTAATATATACACTATTATATCTAAAACGTTTTAGATTATATAATAGAAATTTTAATTTATATTGTTATTAATATTATATGGCAAGATAATTATTGTTTCTAGATAATTATTGTTTTTGAGGTATTATGGTTTGATTGATAACAATATTCCTCATTTCTATACTCACATTAATTAAGGTGCCTCTATGCTTTATAGACCTTATTATTTATAGTTGTTTCATGTATGATGCTTTATAGTTGTTATCTATCTTTATACATATTTTTATGATGTTTTTTTTTTAAAAGTTATTAAATCATAAGGACATGTTTTTTTTTAAGGGTTTTGATTCATATGAGTTTTATTATTATTATTATTATTTTTAAATTAAGAAGAAATATAAAAATAAGAGTGCTTCTTAAAATAATCTCACATCAACAATAATTGTGCAATATGGGTGGTTAATGAAGTATTACTAGAACCTAAAATGTTTTGCCAATTTAAAAGATATCTTTTGAGTGTAAATACTTACTTTAATTCGACATTCTCACTCACTCTTAGGTAACCCATTTTTAATGTCTATCCCATTTTTTAACTCATTGTTGACTAAGTTCCCACATTTTTAAAGTAAATTGCTTCAACCCATGTAACAACATTTTGGATATCTTAGTAGAAATGTTTTGGGTAGTATTGATATCATACTTTGGATCACTAGAACTCTCGGTTGATTCAATAGAAGGAGACATGTTGGTCAATTTATGATGAAGTATAGTTGATTTGGCTTCAAATTTTTCAAAAAAAGGAGCATATGGAAGTATTTTTATGTGTCTTTTCTATATCACATATTGGATCCTTGATCACAGTGGGAGGTATTAGATTGTCAACTTTGGGTAGTTAATCATTAATATAATGGGACCATGTGATACGTTGAGGGTTCATCTTCAACCCTTACATTTTAAAAAAGCACATACTATTGATGTGTCACAAATAGATCTAGTTCATTGTGGAGTACCATTCACCTAGGATGGTTGATAGCAGATGCCATATTAAAATTGGTGGTGTAACGTGGCTCTCCATTTTTGTCTACCATCTGCCTACGGGGTATCTCCTTCCCAATAAGAGCTTGCAACATTCTCAGATTGATAGAATATCTTGTGCTTCCAAACTCAAACCTGAATAAAGATCCTATAAAATTTAATGCATACTTTTTTAGTGCACATGCAAAAGTAGCATAAATTCAACCAAATAATCAAAATATAAATAAAGTCTAAACTTACTACAAATGACAAGGGAGAACTTGTTAAACTGGGGACAATATCATTTCCTATCATTTCCTAAGGACCTTATTAGAGTTCTAGTTGTAATGCTTGGTTGAATCTCAACATAGTGCTACATATTTACCCGCCATTGAATTTGCTAACTCTAAATAATTGTGGCATTTTTGAAGATATTCCAAAGGTTCATAGATCCTTGGGTTATCGAGGTCAACTGAAGTTTCTCTTTTGCATTACTAATGGATTAAATTTTTCTATATAACATGCATGTCTAGTTTATACATGTTATCGCATGGATTGTAGCTTGGGAAAAGCCCAACCCAAACCACAAAGTTGAGACAAATATGTGAGTACCTACCCACTCTCACCTTAGATAGACACTCCCCTCGATTTAGTGATGATGCAATCACCAAAAGGGGGGAATCCCGGTTAGCCTAGGGGGATTGAGATGGAAAGCGAGATGATGATGAATGAGCACCCCTATAGGTCAAGTTTGGAGATGAAGAAAAGCTTGATAATGAGTCATGCGAGAAGGTGAGTGGTTGCCAAGTGTTATATACCTACAAAACAATGTTATCCCTGACTGGAACAAGACAAAAGATGATAAGCCGATCCTTTAATCAAAGGGGAATCAAACAAGAATCCTTGTTGGCCCAAATTCCAGCAGTATATATATATATATATATATATATATATATATAATGAATGAATGATTTTAATAGCTGCAAATTTAACCATCCGAAATCTAATACAAGATATCAGAAATAAAGCTAGCAATGACTAGTCAAACTTCCAATGATTAAAGAAAGACTATGGTGGTGATTAGGGGGATGTTACATGGTGTTATCAACAAGTTTTTATAATAGACTATGGTTGTAGAAAAAAATTGCTACAAAAACAAATTCTAGCCACCAAAATCATCAAACAAACCGCCCAAAAGATATCCAATAACAAGTACTTTAATGATGGCGGCTTGCAAGTGAGTTTAAGTTGTAGAATACTGAGAAATAGATGAAGAAAAGATGATTTTTCAGCGTCCCTAATGGTTGTATCATTAATTCCTAACTACAAAGAGAATTACAAGGCCAATGAAGACGCCCGTAGGGAACAATAAGGCTTCTAGCATGTAGAATCAAATCCAACTTAGAAAATTGCAATGTCTCAATATTTATGTATACCAATGCAACCATATTATATCTCCAATGCAATTAGATTAGTGTCTTATCAATTGGGTTAGTGGAGTCTCTTGTGTAAGAGCTAGGGTTTGTTAATTCTCTAGGGGTGTAATCTTTTTTACACCCTAGAGAAAACAAAACCTAGCAAGGTAAATCTACAAGGGTGTAAGCCCTTTTACTCGTAGCAACCTTTGCAAAGTATCTTATTCAATGATAACATAGTAGATATTGTTGAAGGGTGGATGCCCGTATACTCCTCCAAGGGTTTATACAAAGTTGGATTGAAACAATAAGAAGACAACACAATTAATGCAAAAATTCTTTACTAATTCCAAGAAAAGCATGAATAAACCCTTTTTTTATCAAGAATATTCCATCAACATACCAAGAATAAAGCATCCAAGAGGTAGCGCCTAACGTTTATTCACCAAAAGACAAGAAACATCATCCACAATGCACCAAGAGAGAGAGAGATAAATCAAAATAGACAAATAGGGTGAAAATTTCATCCAATGAACTATGTAATTTTCAAGTGAGAGTTATGTCCAAATGAAATGAAAGTGACCTTTATTTATACAAGATCACCAAAAAAAAAATTTGTCCACTTTTCCAAACGTCAACATCAAATTAGAGAGGCCGACCCTCCCTATTTTTCCTTTACAACTTAAAATTACAAATACATAAAGTAATTTCCCCTTTGGGGGTAACGTCATGGCCTAAAGGGTGACGTTAGGCCTCCAAGAGAGACGTTAATCCCTTTGGTGAATATCATTGGGCCTCTAAAGGTCATGTGCCCTACCACCAAGTGTTCTAGGGCATGCCAAGTGTCTCTCTCTCTCTCTCTCTCTCCATCAAACCATGTCATATCTCCATCAACCATGAGAACCCCATAAAAAACCCTAAGCCCATGTGACGTCTAGGGCCTAGAATATGATGCCTTAGGCCTACAAAGGCCAACGTTGGGGTGTAAGGGGCTGGGATATGATCATCTCATGGCCTCCAAGTGCCTCCAAAGGCAACATTCATCCTCTCATTTTTCCAATGAGACAGGGGTGCATCATCCAACCTATGGGCTTCATGCCCCTATGAAGGTCCAAGTAACCTTGTGCCTCCACAAAAATACTTTCACCTAGAAAGGCCCTACAAAGACAAACAAATTCACCCTCCAAGGGTCCACAAGTCACAAGTATAATTCCAAGTAAKCCATATCTAATAAAAGAACCACCCAAACATGTGCATCAAATCCCCCATTTTCAAAATAAACAAATGCTCAAAGACTTTATACAACTTGCCAAATTTAATTATGGGAGGGTTGTCATGGTGACCTATTAGGTAGATCATTCCCCAAGTCAAGGAGTGTTTCCTAAAAGGACCCTTTCTAAGTTATGTAACAGGTATGAGGTGGATGGGGGTGTGACTTCTGAGCATGGGGTTTCTTGACATGCAAGGGATCATATTGTCTCATTTATGGTAGCCTCTATAGAGGGTGAAATTGCTCTTGAGTTACCAACTATTTAAGTGATATTTTCCCCAAACTTCTTTTTAGCCATCTTTCCAATCCTTGCTTTCATTTATTTGTATTTTTCTAGTCCTCTTTATAAGGTTTCAAGCTTTAGTATTTGCAATTTGGGACCGGGGAGGGCAATGAGTAGTTAGAGCTCAAGCTGGACTGGATTTTGATGGTCCTCATTTCTTGTGTTCACTTTCTTTTCAACATTAGTTTCTTATTGTTTTATAGCAACTGCAATATACCTTTGGGAAATTGGACCCTTCTTCCCATGAAATGAGGTACAAGCCCTTCTTGGGTCAATATGCCCGAAAACCAAAAAGATGAGGAGATGAAAGGGGAAGAAGTATGGAAAGTGATAAGTATGTGCAGGAGAAGTATGATAACCCTTCAAGGAGACCGCTTGGTAGCAACCCTTTTCCTGGGGGTGACCACTTACTAGGGAAACATGCCAACCACCAAGGTGAAATGAGGTAACAAGCATAATTTCCAGGCAAATGTTTTCAAAATCAATAAAGGACCCATTTGCAACATGTTCAAATGCTTCACTTATTAGAATGACACTTACCACAACACTGGAATTATTACCTCATGGAGCAAGACCTATTGTCCTTTGTGAGCCAAGCTGGTGTGATGGATGTTTCCATCGATCAAAATGTGAAGTTTGGTAAGATAGGGGCCTATGCCTGCTCATTTTCCTCTTGGTACTCCATGTCTGTAACTTGAGGGCCTCAAGACATTATCTCCTTAGTTATCCCTAGCATGGGAGGGGTAACATCTGGCTCCTACTTGGGGACATATTCTCTCTGTAAAGTGGATGATAACTTGAACATCTCTTGGTAAGACATGTGCCTACTTCAACTTCAACATTTTTCAAAAATTTCTAAACTAACATGTAATATGCTTAAAGCAAATGACCATAAAAAGTATGCAATAATGCAAGTAGAGAAAAATGAAAAATGAGATATGACATGCAACTAAGCTATCATGAGCATACAAATGAAAAATGAAAGGGAAATCAAATGGCCTACCTACTTACTTTGGGCCGATGGCCTTGAATAATTCAAGTTCCTTTGATGTAGGGTCGTAGGAGAGACACGTCAACTAGTAATGGAATCCTCCTACCATCCATGGAAGAAAAGTAATATATTCCTTTCTCAGACTTGTACTTGACAATGTAGGGGCCAAGATATAAGAGTTTGTTCCCTCTATCATACTTGGGCTTTCCCTTATTCTTATCCCACATGAGTGCAAGGCCTCCTTCATTAAAGTTAACATAAGGTGTTTTTTCAATGCAAGGTTGTGAAGGTGGTTTTTCCTTGACTTTATCTTTAATAGACCGTTCTCTCTCTTAATATTTCTTACCTTCTTCTTTCTTGAGTATCTTGATGGATCCTGGCTCTTTTTCTTGGAATTATGCTAGTTTCTTTGTATTTATCTATCTTCTGAAATAATGTATCTATGCAATCCTCTTGTGAAAACAACAAGTCCCAAGGCTCATATTCGATGAATTTCTGAGGCACATCAAACTCACAATCACTATGATAATCAGGGTGATTTGGATCCATTACATGTTTCTTGACCACCTGTCGACTATATAGAATCTCAAAGGTCCCATCCCCCATGGGAATATGTGCATGAGTGAGATCCATGCTGAGGAAATAACCAAGGGTGGCAGCCCAACTCCTTGAGAAGAGAATGCCCCAAGGATATGAAACATCAATCACTACTATGTTCATAACAAGGCCGATATGAGGGAAATCATGTAAATACACCTCTACATCTTCTATGTGACCATATAATTTCACCTTTTTGAATCAATGCTGCAAACATTTCCATATGCGTGGGTTGTATTTAAACCAAGTTGTTTCATGACCTTCAAGGACATCACATTTCTTGATATGAAGATGTCGGTACTCAATGCTGGTACTCCATGATGCTAGGAGTCGATGTCTTCTTGTAGATTTTGGAATAGATAAGGAAGTCGTTGATAGATAGTCAGTGGTTTTCAATAAGGAGGCAGTCAACGATAGATAGAAAGTCTCATTCCCAGGAGGTGGAATTCCCAGGATAGGAGATCGACGATAGCCAAGATTTGATTTGATGTCAGGTGTTCATGTTGGTGTCAATCCAAGTGTTTATGTCGATGCTTAGCTTGAATTTTCTACTTGAATTTCTCTCACGT
The DNA here is from genome assembly GCA_000966675.3 of Picea glauca. Classification (NCBI taxonomy): domain Eukaryota; kingdom Viridiplantae; phylum Streptophyta; class Pinopsida; order Pinales; family Pinaceae; genus Picea; species Picea glauca. The sequence continues at coordinate 146,322 of JZKD02S1382054.1, read as the reverse complement.
CATCATTGAGGGATAATATAAGCCACCCATGTTCTCTACCCTACACCCTCCTCCACCCTACTCTACCTTGAAATCACTTACGAATATTGAACATGATGGTGTTCCTACATTTGCTTACACAGAACATGAGTTCCTAGGATTGAAGGGATGAATGCACGATGCTTATTTACGATGCACCTACTGAGGATCATGCAACAGACACATAGAGCTAGTCTCTGGTAGTGCCAATATGGGAAGCAAGGTTTACATTCTGATAGGAGCAACCCAGATGGCAGGCAATTCCGGTAGTTTGTTTTTCTACTTGATGCTGGCGATTCCAAGAGACAATCTCACTGGCAACAGGAAACATATGTTGAATGATACATCCACTTAACACGGGACGACACAGGACATAAGCCCCATAATCCAAATACAATTATTCAAGTGGAGACCATTCACACCTAAAGAAATATAGAAAGGAGGATTTTATTCCCTATGTTGTCCATGATACATGGTGTTTAAGATCAGAGGAGGATCTTCTGCCTGATCTGGTACATTCAATGCCTTCAAGACTTCTCTTCTTACAGATAATATTTGCACATCTCGACTACATGTACTGACATATTCATCTTCCCAATCATGTTCGACACATCTATATTCAATCGAAGCTCTTCATTCAATGGCATAGGTTTTGGGAGAAATTCATGCACCGATGGTGGAGGAAGTGGAGGGACTTATTTTTTTGGTTGGGGTGGAGCCTCTTTTAATGATTGCAGTGGAGGAATTGGAGCTGGTGGTGGAGGAACTGGAGCTTTATTTCTTCTTTCACATTCCAAAATTTCCTTCTTTATTAGCTCGTCCTTTGTGTTCTCATCCAGTTGGATAAGCACTCAGAGATGCCCCTTCCTGACACCCCTCTTCTTGATATCCTCAGTTCTTATTTTGTAACATCGACATACTCTTCGTCTTGGAGAGGAAATATTGTATCAATGAAATTCAGTTGGTTTGTAGGACCTGAACCATCTTCTTCCCTCTCTCTCAAAAAATCATCTTCTGAATGTGATTCATTACGGGGAAAGCACCAAGGAAATTCCTCTGTATTGACCATTCCAATTGGATTTAGAGTGTCAATATCCTTTTCCTTTTGTTGAGGCCTCATCTTCCAACCCTTGTTTGGTTGTTTGAAAACTTGAGGTCTTGGAGCAGACTGGTTTCTCTCCAAGGTTGTCAACCTGTTCACAATCTGATTCCGACTCTAGACAAACTGAGTATTCATTTGATCTAACTTCTGAGCCAAGAGAGTGAATGTATCAAGTGCAATATTTGATGAAGTCTTTGTCTTCACTTCTACCTTGGCATGAAGAAACAAAAGGGGCTCAATCTTTGAGCTGATTATATTTTCCTTGATCTGCACGCTATATTCTTTGGCCTTTAGCAAAGTGTCAGGCATTTTATCCCTCATGATAAAACCAAATTTCCCTTCAAAGGAATTTATGTAAAGGATACGATCAACTGCTTCTGGTGGGAACAAGTCCTTTGGGATCTGACTATGCAATTTTTCAAATATGGCATCAAAATTCTTCACTGTCTCATTCTCCTTCTTTTTAATTTGATTAAATGGAGTTAGTAACATTTTGTTGTTTTTCTTTGTTGTCCATATACTTTTGAACAACTTAGTGAAAGATTTATAGGATGCCAAATGACTGTCAGGTAATCCTCTAAACCACCTCTGGGCATATTCAATAAGAGACATGGATAATAGCCTCATTGCAAAATCGTCATGTTCCACACCATCATTTATCAAGGCCACACCCATTTCGTACAGGTGATCTTTTGGTGTAACAATATCGTTCCCAGTGAACTTGGAAAACCATTTATGAGACTCTTTGGGCATAGTATTAGGATACAAAAAAAATGGTGGCTAAGTTCATTGGTTTGAAAAGGTCACTAGCCTAATAATGAGCCATTGTGGTGAGGGGAAGGAAACCTTGGAACACATTTTTGACAATGAGAGAGTTATGAGGAGGCCTTCTTTGGTAAACCTTAAAAGGTTTGAATCTTCATGGGGAAAGAGTCAATGGATTATGGGATGGTGGAGTCACCAGATGATATTAATGAAAGGATCATCAATAAAGTAAAGGTAACTTCTTCCATATGGAGTCGTTAGTTAGGCTATGGGTAAAGGATTTGGGATCAAAGCTTTCCAAAGTGTCATTAGGGCTCGAAATAGGATTCAAAATCCTCCCCGGAAACAATGCCAAAATGTTATTGCATGGATTGTATCTTGGAAAAATCCCAAACCAAACCACAAATATAATATTCTAGATAAAAAATAGTATGCAGAACAAAAACAATTAGCTAGAAATGGTAGATAAAAAACGATATAACCATAACAACACCACAATAATACCAAAATAATACCAGAATAACACCAGAAAGAGAAATTTGATTACTGAGAGCGATGTTCACTTGTCTATTCAAGGGGGAAACCTCCAACAAAGAAGAGCTCTATTACAATAATATCGAAGACAAAACTTCTCATACCCTCGACTCCTATTTATACTAAATATGTCTATCAAAAGAACAATCTAGAGGAAGATCATTCTAGAAGCAAAAAATTCTATTAGGTATTCTTACACTCAATTATTCTTCCTTATTGCTAGGCCTTATTAATATTGAACTTTATTACATGGAAATGTATTATTCTACCTACGTGAGGGGTTAGGTCCCTAACATGTCCTCCACCTTAAAAACAACCTTTTCCTCAAGAATTGAGACGAGGAAATTGTTGCAGAATGGTAGTTGGTTCCCAAGTGGCATCTGCTGGAGTTGTATCTTTCCATTAGACTAAAACTTCCTAGATGGTTCGCTGACATAGACGACGCTCATGATGGTCCAACAATGCTTGTGGTTGTAGCCAAATGGAGCCTTCTTCGTCCAACTTGGGAAGGTTGGTTTGAGTTTGGCACTTAATTCCAATCACCTTCTTTAAGCATAAAACATGAAAAACAAGGTGGATCTTAAAATGACTGGGCAAAGCTAACTGATAGGCCACCTGTCACACACGCTTGAGAATGGTATAAAGACCATAAAATTTAGGTGCCAGTTTCTGACAATGGTCATTCTTGAGGGAATTTTTCTTGTAAGGTTGCAGTCAAAGAAACACCTGATCTCCTTCTGCAAATTGACTTTCAGAGAGACCTTGATCTGCTTGTTTCTTCATGCGATTCTGGCCCATGACCAAATTATCTTTGAGGGTACGGAGAATATCCTCTTGAACTGTAAGCGTTTGGTCAACTGCCTAGACCTTAGAGACATCTAGAAAGTATGAGAGAAATGAAGGTGGCTTTTATCCATATATCACTTCAAAAGGAGTCATGTAGTAAGTTGTATGGTAAGAAGTGTTGTACCACCATTCAACTAGTGGTAACCATTGAGCCCACTGATTTTGCCTTTCCGATGTGAAACACATCAAATATGTTTCCAAACACTTGTTGACAACTTCAGTTTGACCATCAGTCTGGGGATGATAAGCTGTGTTGAAATGCAATTGGGTGCCTTATAGCTTGAACAGTTCTTGCCAAAAAATGTTGGTAAAAGTTGGGTCGTGATAAAAAACAATAGAATGAGGCATGCCATGAAGATCGAAGACCTAATCCATGAAAATTTGAGCCACAATGGAGGCTATAAATGGGTGTTGAAGAGAATAAAAATGAGCATACTTGGAAAGATGATCAACTACCACCATGATGATTTATTTATGGCCCAAAGAGGTTGTAGTATGGCAGAATATTTGACCTTTTCTCCATTTTTGCATTGACAAACATCACATTTAACAACAAAATTGTGAATGTCCTGTTTCATACCATCCCAGAAAAAGGAACGTTTGACCTGGTGATAGGTTTTGGTAAACCCAGAGTGCCCAACGGTGGGTGTAGCATGAAGCTTGGAAAGTACCGTGTATTTAAGTTTTGATTGTTTACTTAAGTACAAACGACCTTTGTATCGAATCTCATCATGGAGCCAAGAGTATCCTGGGGAGACTGGAGAATTGGCTTGCACTTGTTGTATCATATGTGAACTTTTGGGATTGTGTAGCCATTCTTGGTGAACGACTTGGAGCCAATATGGTACAATGAAGGAGAGAGAGAAAAGAGACCCTTAATCTTCATATTTTCTGGAAAGTGCATCAGCAACCACATTGTCTTTTCATTTCTTGTAAATGATCTCATAATCATATCCAAAGAGCTTAGTCACCCATTTTTGTTGCTTTGGGAGGAAAGGCGTTGTTTTAGAAAATACCCGAGGCTTTAATTATCTGTCTTAATTTGGAAGCATTGCCCCAATAGATAAGGGTGCCAAAGATCCATGACATGTAGAATAACCAACATTTCCTTTTCATAGATTGATTTTCCCAAATGTCGCTCTGACAATTGTTTCCTGGTAAAGGCCAAAGGACAACCCTCTTGCATAAGGACTGCGCCAATTCCTTTCCGGAAGCATCACATTCCAGGACAAACGTCTTTTTGAAATCAGGTGTTAAGAACCAAACATCAATATAGCATGGAAAAACCTCAGGAAAAGTACTCAACGCCTTGAAACATAGATAATTTCAGATAATAAGCCTCTTCGAGGGGGCAGCCTCCTTTTACCCCACTTAAATGTTGAAGTACAAGATTATTCAAAATGAAAATGTCTCCTTGGTATATATAGGAGACTAGGAGGTATAATTACAACTAATGGCCTAAAGCCGACA
>JZKD02S1382054.1:120979-136900 GCA_000966675.3 Picea glauca | reverse complement strand
AGACTAGGAGGTATAATTACAACTAATGGCCTAAAGCCGACATAAATAAAATAACATTACTAATATAATATGCCCCAATTAAGGGGTAATGAGCCAACATTAGGGCTTAACATCAGGAAGGTCTAGGACTGGAGTGGTGCACATGGCCATATTCAAGGTTTGAAAAGCCTGAGCAATTGCTGGAGTCCAAGTGAAAGAATTCGTTTTAAGGAGAGCTGTGAGAGGTGCCGCAATCTTTCCATAATTATTAACAAACTTGTTATAATAACCTATTAAACCAAGAAATCCACATAATATTTTGAGAGTCTTTGGGTGAGGCCAATCTTTCATAGCTTCAATCTTTCTAGGATCCACCCTGACACTGACCTTGCCAACAAGATGACCCAAGTACTCGACTTTTGAGGTGCCAAAAGAACATTTAGATTGTTTGAGGAAAATTTGGTGCTAAGAGAGTAGATGGAGAATTCGATCCACATGAGATAGATGGGTTGTCTAGGTTTTACTATAGATGAGGATATCATCAAAGAAAACTAAGACAAAATGACGGAGAAAAGGACAGAAGACATGATTCACGAGGCTTTGGAAAGTGGAGGGAGCATTACACAAGGCAAAGGGCATGACCAAAAACTCATAGTGACCCTCATGAGTTCTAAATGCAGTCTTAGGAATGTTTGCCTCATTCATACAAATATAGTGGTAGCTAGAACGAAGATCAAGTTTAGTAAATAACTGGGCACCACTCAATTCATCTAAGAGGTTATCAATGACAAGAATAGGAAATTTGTCTTTCATGGTTAGTTTGTTGAGGGCACCGAATTCAAGACACATGCGCTAAGAACCTTATTTCTTAAGGACCATGACCAAAAGAGAAGAGTAGGGGCTCGTACTAAGGCGAATAACACGTGCATTGAGAAATTCTTGAACAACTTTCTCAATTTCATATTTTTGGGAAAAAAGGATGATGATAGGGACGGATATTGGGAGGAAGGTTTCCTGGGACAAGGGGAATGGAATGATCATGAACACCATGTGAAGGAGGGAGTCGTTGGGGAGTGGAAAAAATCACTTGTTGTTTAGAGAGGATGGATTGGAGGTGTTGTGACACAAAGGGTGTCTCTATGGCTTGTATGGCATGGAGTTGGGCAATAATTCCAGAATGTCCTTTTTTGAGCAGGTTTTCCATGCGATGGGAACCGATGATATCCGAGGAACTGACGATGATGCCTTGGAACTTATATTGTTTTCCCTCTTGGTAGAATTGCATGGTTAATTCCTTAAAATCCATGAGAATGGGACCCAAAGTCCTTAGCCATTCTGTACCCAACACAATTTCACAACCGCCCATGTCGATAGAAAAAATATGAGATTTCATGTGGTACTCCCCAATTTGGAGACACACATTTTCACAACACCCTCCACATTTCATGGACCCACCATTGGAAATCATGATTTGAAATTTTTTGATGACACATATATAACAATTAGTTTCTTGGGCAATGCGGCGATGAATAAAATTATGTTTGCTTCCACTATCAACAAGAATGATGACCTTGCTATGCTTAATGTAACCAATTATCTTGAGGGTTTGGGGGGTAGAGAAACTAGTGAGATCATTTAGGGAAATGACCGATTCTACTTTGAGAGGGTCAGAGGGAGGGGTCATGTCAGTGGGTTCAGGTGACACAGACACAAGCGAAGCCTCAACATCGTCTTCCGAACCATCCTCTGAGATGGACCTAAAAAGATTTTGTTCCTTACACTTGTGCCCAGGAAAATATTTGTCATCACAATTATAAAAAAGGCCTTTGAGTTGGCGTTCAACCATTTCGGCCCTGGTCAATTTTTGGATCTTTAGTGGAGTAGAAGGAGGAGTGGGAGTGACTAGTTTAGTGTGAGGAATAAAGGAGGGCTTTCGGATTTGAGAAGAGACAACCTGTTGTGCTTCCTTAGCTCTTTTAGTAGCGTGCATCCAACTCTGGGGCCGATCCATGAGGACATGGGAATGAATCTCATCCTTGAGGCCACTGATAAAACATTCTCGGAAAAAAGCATCAGATATACCCTTTTTACAAAAATCCAATCGCTCAAAAGCGACTATAAAGTCTTCCATTGTGACAAATTGTTTCAACTTTTTCAAATGGCCTAAATGGTTGGTGTTAGTGTCAAAGCGTTCATAAATCTCTACCACAAAGTGTGTCCAAGCCACAGACCCTTGGCGGGCATTTTGTCTCCATTGCCACCATTGCCAACATTCTTGATCTAGATGGAGAACACCATACCAGAGTTTGGACAACTCATCCGTAACCCCATGAAATATGACCCATGACCCATGGAACTATGACCTATGACCCATGAACTATGACCTATCACCCATGGAACTATGACCTTTGGAACCAATCCCTATGGAACTTTGAACTTTGGAACTATGACCTGTAGAACTACGCCCTCTAGAACTTTGACCTTTGGAACTATGACCCCTTGAAATATGAAGTGTGGAACACTGAAATCTAGAATTATGAGCCCATGAACTATGACCCGTGGAACTATTACCTATGGAACTATGTCGTCTGGAATTGTGACCCTAGTAACTATGACTGATGAAACTATGACCTTTGGAACTATGCCCTTTGGAACTTTGACCTATGGACCTATGACCCATGTAACTATTACCTCTTGAACTATGCCCTCTGGAAATGTGACCCTAGGAACTATGACTATGGAGCTATGAACTCTGTACCTAAACCCTTTGGAACCTTGAAATCTAGAACTAAGACCTATGGAACTATGACCCCAGGAACTATAACCTGTGGAACTATGACCTCCAGAATTGTGACCCCACAAACTATGAAGTGTGGAACCATGACCTCTGGAACTGTGACCCCAGGAACTATAACCCATGGAACTATTACCTCTGGAACTACACCCTCTGGAACCATGACCCCGATAACTATGACCTATGGAATGATCTCTGGAGCCATGACCTATTAAACTATGACCCCAAAAACTATGACCCATGGAACTGTGACCCCAGGAACTATGACCTCTAGAACTTCCCCCTTTGGAAATTTGAACTCTGGAACTGTGACCCCAATTCCACAGGTTATAGTTCCACAGGTCATAGTTCCATTGGTCATAGTTCCATTGGTCATAGTTCCCAAGGTCATAGTTCTAGAGGGCATAGTTCCAGAGGTCATAGTTCCAGAGGTCATAGTTCTGAAGGGTGTAGTTCCACAAGTCAAATTTCTAGAGCACGTAGTTCCAGAGGTCATAGTTCCATAGGGCGTAGTTCTAGAGGTCATAGTTCTAGAGGTCATAGTTCCATAGGTCATAGTTCCAAAGGTCACAGTTCCAGAGGTCATAGTTCCATAGGGTGTAGTTCCAGAGGTCATTGTTCCAGAGGTCATAGTTCTAGAGGGAATAGTTCCATAGGTCAAAGTTCCATAGGATGTAGTTCTAGAGGTCATAGTTCCACCGAGCATAGTTCTAGAGGTCATAGTTACATAGGTAAGAGTTGTAGAGGGCGTAGTTCTAGAGGTCATAGTTCTAGAGGGCATAGTTACAAGGTCATAGTTCCACGATTCATAGTTCTTGGGGTCATTCCACAGGTCATAGTTCCAGAGGGCGTAGTTCCATAGGTCATATTTACACGGGTAGTTCTAGAGGTCATAGTTCCAAAGGTCATAGTTCTAGAGGGCATAGTTTAAGATGACATAGTTCCAGAGGGCGTAGTTCCATAGGTCACAGTTCCATAGGACATAGTTCCATAGGTCATAGTTCCAAAGTTCATAGTTCCAGAGGGCATAGTTTCGGAGGTCATAGTTCTAGAGGTCATAGTTCCAGAGGGCATAGTTCCAGAGGTCATAGTTCTAGAGGGCATAGTTCCATAGGTCACAGTCTCAGAGTCATAGTTCCAGAGGGTGTAGTTCCACAGGGAATAGTTCCAAAGGTCATAGTTCCAGAGGGCATAGTTCCATAGGTCATAGTTCCATAGGTCACAGTTCCATAGGTCATAGTTCCATAGGTCATAGTTCCAAAGTTCATAGTTCCAGAGGTCATAGTTCTAGAGGGTGTAATTCCAGAGGTCATAGTTCCAAAGGTCATAGTTCTGGAGGGCGTAGTTCCACAGGTCAAATTTTCTGAAAACGTAGTTCCAAAGGGAATAATTCCATAGGGCGTAGTTCTTGAGGTCACAGTTCCAGAGGTCATAGTTCCATAGGTCATAGTTCCAAAGGTCACAGTTCCAGAGGTCATAGTTCCATAGGGCATAGTTCTAGAGGTCATAGTTCCAAAGGTCATAGTTTTGGAGGGCATAGTTCCACAGGTCAAAGCTCCAGAGCATGTAGTTCCAAAGGTCATAGTTCCATAGGGTGTAGTTCTAGAGGTCATAGTTCCAGAGGGCGTAGCTCCAGAGGTCATAGTTCCAAAGGGAGTAGTTCCAAAGGTTGTGGTTCCATGGGTCATAGTTCTTGGGGTCATTCCAGAGGTCATAGTTCTAGAGGGCGTAGTTCCAGAGGTCATACTTCCACGGTTCATAGTTCCAGAGGGCATAGGTCCAGAGGGAATAGTTGTAGCAGGCGTAGTTCCAAAGTTCATAGTTCCATGGGTCATAGTTCCAAATGGTGTAGTTCCAGAGGTCATAGTTCATGGGTTGATTCCATAGGTCATAGTTCCATAGGGCATAGTTCCAAAGGGCTTAGTTACAGAGGTCATAGTTCCATAGGGTGTAGTTCCATAGGTCATAGTTCCAAAGGTCATAGTTCTAGAGGGCGTAGTTCTAGAGGTCATAGTTCCAGAGGTCATAGTTCTAGAGGGCATAGCTCTAGAGGTCATATTTCCATAGGTCATAGTTCCACGGTCATAGTTCCAGAGGGTGTAGTTCCAGAGGCTAAAAATCCCCTAAAACATAAAAATCCATGATACGATATGGATAGTTCTAGGCTAACCCCGAAAAATTCCTCTAAGATAAAGATACAATGTTAAAATATGAAAACATGAAAACATCATCAAGGGAACAACATCATCCATACAATGTGCAATGTCATCATGAAGTGTGGGAGAAGCATCATGAAAATCCTTCAAAGGGCCATCTCAAGGAGTGCATCATCATCAAGAAAGGGCTTAGAGAGTTAAGTGAGATGAACCATCATGGATACATGAATCATTAGAATCATAAAAAGTGAGCTATAGTTTAATGCAAAAGCCGCGTAAGTAATTCAAATTAGGTATCTTATTCAAACTTCAAACTAGCCAATGACTTTATGCAATTTTCCAGGTTTGAATATGGGAGGACCATTATAGAACCTTATTAGGTGTGTCAGTACCCAAGTAGAGGAGTATTCCCTGTGAAACCGATCAAAGTGTAAGTGTGAATGAGTGGTATGGCATGGGGTTTACTTCATGGTCATGGCATCATTGACATGCAAGGCCACGTGTGATGTTCATCTTCATGAGGACCTTGTGGAGGGAGTGCTTGGTGCATTGAGTTGCCCTTTCCTCGACATTGTTTCTTTCCACCCCTATCTTTCCTTTTGATATTCATTAATTTTATTTTCAAGACCCTTTTAAGGTTTATGCATTTATTACATTGGGTTAATTCAATGTCCTTTCTTTAGATATGCATTCAATGCATTAGGACTTCGGGTGATGGTCTAATAGCTAGGGGCTAGAACTCAAACTAACTTGTCTTTTGATTTATCATTCATATCGATTTATTTCTTTTGCATTTTGAATTTATAACATGATCTTTCCATTCCTTTTACCAGTTGCATCAACCTTGGGCATTCAAGCCCATTCTTTTCATAGGATAATGAAGTGCGTACCTTTTTGGGATACATGTAACAACCATTCCCAAACGATAGGGAAACATGAGGAATACAGATGGAAAGTGTTAAATATAGAAAGGTATGAGTATGTCACCCATATCAAGATCTCTTGGTAGTACCCCTTTTCCTCAAGAGTGACAACACTTGACTAGAGTACATATGATGGCCACCAAGGTGAAACAAGGAAAAAAACATAACTTCAACCCATGATCCTAACCTAAATTCCCAATGTATTAAATGTAACATTTTGTATGAAACTGACGCAGACGCCACCTTTGCCTCGAGAGAGTCGCTGCGCAACCTCCCGGTCTTAAGGATCGTTCAATCTATTTTATGAGCCGAAGCGACTCTTTTTTGACTCCCTACTGGAATCTCCTTCCAATCGATCCACAGGTCCTTTCAGAAACTCCCCTGTGTGAACAGAACTAGGCACGAGCTCCTTTCTCCCCAAGCGACCGCAACACTATGACCAAGGGCCTAACCCAAAGTCACTTGTCGCAACTCGCGATCTCACGAGTTCATGAGTCAAAGCTCCCGACTCCTCCTTTCCAGACTCATGATACCCAAAATGCCGATACGGGTATGGCTCCTCCTTGTCAGCACCCTCTATGCATGACCAACGGCTAGGCTAAATGCTAGCCCCCATTGCAACTTCACGACTTCGCAAGTCGAAGGGTTGAGATCTCATTCTCTTATCCTGCGAATCCCCGAGATGTGAGAAGTCAATGAAGTGTTGACTCCTTTCTCCAGGTGACGCGTGTCCACCTGTCAATCACGTGGGCCCCACCTTGTGGTTCTGCCACGTGTCCACACGAGCCTCGGCTCTCGACGCTTCACGACTTCTGCAGTCGAGAAGAGGTTCTCTCAACCTCCGAACCTCCGAACGCGCGATAGACGATGGGGTTCCTGATCCAACGGTCCTCCCGTTCTCTGGATCCAATGGTTGTCCTCGCTCCTCGCAATTTCACAACTTCCTGACTTGGAGCACCCAACCTTTGGGCTCTCACCTTGCGAACTTCTGAGTTCACAAGATCTGAATCCTGGACCCCTTCGACACTTCACTGATCCTTCGATCGCTGCCACCTGTCCTCCTCAGATGGATGGTCCTGATCTCTTCGCGACTTTGCTATTCGCAAAGTTGAAAGACTTCCCTCTATGACTCTCAATGTTTGAATCTCCGATATGGGCGAACTCATGACACCATCCTCCTGCAGATAGACAACTTAGATTATTTTGTAAATTCGGGAATTTTGATGTCGAGTGCCCGGACTTTCGTCCTCAAGACTCCCGAACTCCCAAATGCCGAAATTTCGATACCAACTCCTTCGGGACTTTCACCTTTGCTTGCGAGGGTTTAAACCTCGAGCTCCTCTCGACAAATCTGATGGCTGTCGGCTATTCTGAGCGAGATCCAATGGCTCAGAATCTCTTCAGCTCTGCATGCTCTTCCACTGCTCCCTGGACGTGAAATATTCAACGGTCCAAATCTCTTCGGCTGAATCCGACGGCAGTTGTGCTCCTCTTGAGTTTTGGCACTTTCTTCCTGGACTTGGAATAATTCCAAACATTAAAAGGCATCGACCTTTGTTTATTTTCCCTGCGAGCTCTTCACCTTGGGTCTCGTCTGCATTCTCAAAGACGCTACTCCTCCTTAGCTTATCCTTTCGAATCCTCAAAATGATTCTGTGACTTCCGCACCTCTGCAGAGTCTTCACACACACAAAGGTGCTATCTCTTCTGAGCTTTTCTGAGACTCAGACTCTTAAGGAACTCAGTCCTTTTTCCCTTTCTCCCTCAGATGGAGAAACGGATGCCCTACTGGCTATCCTTCTACTCAAGAAACCTATTGCTGAGTCCTTCAGGGTGTTCAACAACCCTGTGAAGATCCTTTAGTGGATTCTTCTTCTAATTACATAACTCAAAGAGTTCTCTCCCTGTTCCTATCTGCAAACTGACTCAATTCCCTCCTGGCAGAGTTATACAGAACTCACAATAGAGTTACTTTCTTCTTCGGAACTCACAGCATAGTTCTTCCCTTGTGCACTCCTTACACTGGCTCAATGCCCACTTGGTAGAGCTTTACAGAACTCAAAGAGAGTTTCTGTCTGCAACTGTGTTCTTCTCCACATCCTTGCCTCATGAGGTGTTCAACAACCTCAAATACCTTCCCCGAGTTGATGATTTCATCTCTTGTGCCCTCGACACATCTTTGTCTGAATCCGTAGAGTTCAGAAGTGCATCTGTGTGCACGACCTACAGAACCCACAGTGTTCTGTCACACCCTCCTGGTGTGAAGCCTCAAAGACCTTCAACCACCTGAAATCAAATAACTTCTGCAAATTCCTAAACATACATTCACAACATATGAAGAACACATCCAGACATTCATTCAACACAGGAAATATGCAGGAAAAATTGTTGTTTGTATTAAATGGTAAATGCCTGTTTTTACAAGGTATTCCTGAGCGTGAACTTCAACAGAGTTTTGGCTCCTTCTCTTCTTCTCTCTACTTGCAGATTCTCTTCTCTCTACTAGCTCTTCTATTACCATTATCACAAAATGAGATCATAATTGATCTTTTACATGAGGGGGCTCTTCGAGCTCTTCCCTCCAATCTCACCTACCCTATTCGATTACATTGAATGGGCTGTCTAGTCCACAATTAGATATAGATCTCAGCCTTACAAACATTTAAGGCCTACCTACTTCTACGCCTATGCAAAGCATGACCTCAGGTCTCAACAACCTAAAACATTTAATTACATTCATTCAAATTCAATTTGAAAACGAGGGCTGCGCCTCTCTTCAGCACGCGATTTGAAACCGCTGACGTGGCTAGATGGCTGGATGGATGACGTGGAGAGATGCTCATGCATCATACTCCTCAGCTACAAAATTCATGAGCTCCTACTCATGATCTTCCACTCTCAGCTGTGGAAATCCTCCTGGATCCCAAATCATCTTCTGGAGCTGGGTCCTCGCTCCACTTCCATGCTGCTGCTGCTGCTGCTTCTTTTCTGCTCAGCCTCTCCTCACTGGCAGTCCTTGTTGACATGATCATCAACTCCCTGATCTTCTCGATCACTTCGTCCAGCTTCTCTAGTGGTTGGCTTTGTTCATGCAGTCTCCTCAGCTGCATACATTTTCTACAGATGGACAGATCATAATGATCTCCCATGCCATCTCCTTTATCTTCTGTGGAATTAAGCGTCTACTTTGCTGCAGACTTCAATTCTACAGTCTCTTCTTGATTGAACTACTCACGGAAATCACCTGCTGGCTTTGGATTGTTCAACCAATCCTCTATCATCTCCAGCTCCATCTCCCATGGAGTGAGCAATCTATCTTCCTTCTCTTCGGCTTCTTCTGCTGTCAGCTTCAGTGCTGCAGCTTCCTCAACTTCCTGGCTAAAAGTATTGAGCCATTCCTCAGAATGCTCATTCTCTTCTTCTTGGGAAGCCTCAGATATCTGCTTCAATTCTTCTCTGACAGTCTCAGCTGGCTATCCTGCTTCTGTTGTTGCTGCCTCAACATCCGCAACACAGACTTCTGCCTCCCCTTGGGATAATGGTAGGAATACCTAAATTCCCCCAATCATTAGAAGGCTCCTCTGATCCTCCTCTTCTGTCAGCTCCTCAGGCTGATTCAAACTCACCTTTGAGTTTATGAGACCCTCAAATAGTCTCATCTTCTCATCCTTGCCCACCTGGAAAATTGGGATTTTCCTGCTGCCCTCCTGGAAGTCTATGGAATCAACTGATCCCATCTTTGTTCCCTCGCCCACCTAGCAAATTGGAAACTCTCAGCTGCCCTCTTGGTAGTCTATGAGATCCTGCAACGATCTCGATCCATGGCCCGCTTGCCAATGCGAAATTTCCTGGCTGTCCTCATGATAGTCTATGAGATCCCGCAGCGATCTCAACTCTTTTCCCACCTGGAAATTGGGAATTTCCTCTCTGCCCTCCTGGTAGTGCTTGAGATCTTCTGCTGATCCCAATCCATCCTCACTACTGAGGCTTCTCCTAGTCTCTGGATCACATACCCGAACAACTTCCTCAAGTCCGTCAAGGTTTTCAGCATGCCTCAACCATCCTCTTAACAACCTACGCTATCTTTTAGCCATCAACTCCTTGACTGGCCATTTTTGTTTTGTCTTCATGGGCCATTCATATACCCATCGCGACTTTGCATTCTGCTACATCTCAAATGCAATTTCATCCATCCTTGCCCTCATCTCGGTAAGTTCTTCATCCCATTCAACTTTTCTCATCAGCTCTAGGTCTTTCCTTCCAACACTTGTATAGCATTTAGTAGCCATCTTCCTGTTCCTATCTACCCTCTTGGAAAAACTGCTGCTATCACTCTGCACCCCTGTTTGTTTCCAGCCTCTTCTACAGTCCTCCTAACTGTCTATGGACTGTTGCCTACCTGCAAAAAAATCCTTACAGAGTTTCAACACTTTGTCTCCTTCTTGCTCCTCCTGTCTGAAATATACAAAAAAAATCCGAGCTCTGATACCACTTGACGCCAATGCCACCTTTGCCTCGACAGAGTCGTTGCACGACCTCTCGGTCTTAAGGACCGTTCAATCTATTTTATGAGCTAAAGCGACTCTTTTTTGACTCCCTACTGGAATCTCCTTCCAATCGATCCACAAGTCCAATTAGAAACTCCCCTGTGCGAACGACACTAGGCGCGGACTCCTTTCTCCCCAAGCGACCACAGTGCTATGAACAAGGGCCTAACCCAAAGTCACTTGTCGCAACTCGCGATCTCATGAGTTTGTGAGTCAAAGCTCTCGACTCATCCTTTCCAGACTCATGATACCTGAAATGTTGATACGGGTATGGCTCCTCCTTGTCAGCGCCCTCTATGCGTGACAAATGACTAGGCTAAACACTAGCTCCCGTCACAACTTCACGACTTCACAAGTCGAAGGGTTGAGCTCTCATGCTCTTATCTCGTGAATCCCTGAGATGCGAGAAGTCAACGAAGTGTTGACTACTTTCTCCAGGTGACGTGTGTCCACCTGTCAATCACGCGGGCCCCACCTTGTGGTTCTGCCACGTGTCCACACGAGCCTCGGCTCTCGACACTTCGTGACTTATGCAGTTGAGAAGAGGTTCTCTCAACCTCCGAACCTCTGAATGCACGATAGGCGATGGGGTTACTGATCTAACGGTCCTCCCGTTCTCTAGATCCAATGGTTGTCCTTGCTCCTTGCGATTTCGCAACTTCGCGACTTGGAGCACCCAACCTTTGGGCTCTCACCTTGCGAACTTTCAAGTTCATGAGATCCGAATCCTGGACCCCTTTGACACTTCAACGATCCTTTGATCGCTGCCACCTATCCTCCTCAGATGGACGGTCCTGATCTCTTCGTGACTTCGCTATTCGCGAAGTCGAAAGACTTCCCTCTACGAATCTCGATGTCCGAATCCCCGATATGGGTGATCTCGCGACACCGTCCTCCCACAGATGGACAACTTAGATTCTTTCGCGAATTCAAGACTTTTGATGTCGAGTGCTTGGACTTTCGTCCTCAGGACTCCCGAACTCCTGAATGCCGAAATTTCGATACCAACTCCTTCGGGACTTTCACCTCTTCTTGCGAGGGTTTAAACCTCGAGCTCCTCTCGACAGATCTGACGACTGTCGACTATTCTGATCAAGATCCAACAACTCATAATCTCTTCGGCTCTACGTGCTCTTTCACTACTCCCTGGATGTGAAATCTTCAACGGTCCAGATCTCTTCGGCTGAATCTGACGGTAGTTGTGCTCCTCCTAAGTTTTGGCATTTTCTTCCCGTACTTGGAATAATTCCAAATGTTCAAAGGCCTCGACCTTTGTTTCTTTTCCCTGCGAACTCTTCACCTTGGGTCTCGCCTGCGTTCTCAAAGATGCTACTCCTCCTGAGCTTATCCTTCCAAATCCTCAAAAGGATTTTGCGACTTCTGTGCCTCTACAGAGTCTTCAAGCACACAAAGGTGTTATCTCTTCTGAGATTTTCTGAGACTCAGATTCTTAAGGAACTCGGTCCTTTTTCCCTTTCTCCATCAGATGGAGAAACTGATGCCCTCATGGCTATCCTTCTACTCAAGCAACCTATTGCTGAGTCCTTCACGGTGTTCAACAACCCTGTGAAGATCCTTCAGTGGATTCTTCTTCTAATTATAGAACTCAAAGAGTTCTCTCCCCGTGCCTATTTTCACATTGACTCAATGCCCTCTTGTAAGAGTTATACAGAACTCATAGCAGAGTTACTGTCTTCTTCGGAAATCACAACAGAGTTCTTCCCCTGTGCACTCCTTGCACCAACTCAATGGCCACTTGGAAGAGCTTTACAAAACTCAAAGAGAGTTTCTGTCATCAACTGTGTTCTTCTCCACAGCCTTGCCTCCTAAGGTGTTCAACAAGCTCAAATTCCTTCCCCGAGTTGATGATTTCATCTCTTGTGCCCTCGACACGTCTTTGTCTGAATCCGTAGAGTTCAGAAGTGTATCCATGTGCACGGCCTACAGAACCTGCAGTGTTCTGTCACACCCTCCTGGTGTGAAGCCTCAAAGACCTTCAACCACCTGAAATCAAATAACTCCTGCAAACGCCTAAACATACATTCACAACATATGAAGAACACATCCAGACATTCATTCAACACAGGAAATATGCAGGAAAAACTGTTGTTTGTATTAAATGGCAAATGCCTGTTTTTACAAGGTATTCCTGAGCGCGAACTTCAACAGAGTTTTGGCTCCTTCTCTTCTGCTCTTTACTTGCATATTCTCTTCTCTCTACTAGCTCTTCTATTACCACTATCACAAAATGAGATCGTAATTGATCTTTTACATGAGGGGGCTCTTCGATCTCTTCCCTCCAATCTTACCTACCCTATTCAATTACATTGAATGGGCTATCTAGTCCACAATCGGATCTAGATCTTACCCTTACAAACATTTAAGGCCTACCTACTTCTACGCCTGTGCAAAGCACGACCTCACGACTCAACAACCTAAAAAATTTAATTACATTCATTCAAATTTAATTTGAAAACGAGGGCTGTGCCTCTCTTCAGCACGCGATTTGAAACCGCTGACGTGGCTGGATGGCTGGCTGGATGATGTGGAGAGATGCTCCCGCATCAGAAACAATGACTAATGTACATCATGTGTGCTAAGCCACCATCATCAGGTGAACACGTTGATCAAGTGAATGATTTGAGCAATGATGAGGAAGAGGCATATGAGGGGAGGCATATGAGGGGGTTTTGTCTGTGGATAATGTTGGTCATCATCTCTAGGACCATTATCTTCAATGTTGATCTTCTCTAGTTACCCTTAGGTGAGAGGGGTTAACAATGACTATAGTAATGAGTTTCATATCATCATGGCTTGTTTCAACAATAGTGAATTATGCCAATGTATAAATTCAAAAATAGAATTTATGACTATCAATATGCTTTAAAATGCACATGAGTTTGCATAGAATATTGAGTAAAGGCACCAACTCTTTTAGTGAAAAATGTAACCAATAGTGTAATTCCAACAACCATGATAAGAAGTTAAAGAAGATGTAGACTAACTATAGTAATGAAATCAACGTGTAGCCTTGTGATCCATGATAAGAAGTTAAAAGAGATGTAGACTAACTATAGTGAGGACATCACTGTGTAGCCTAGTGATCAATCAATCCCAATAAATAAAAGTCACACATTAAGTTGATGCCAACAGTGAAAGAAGAAAGACACTAGTAACTCATAAGTGGTATGACACGTACAACTTAAAATGCCTCCAATCATGATTATGATGAATGTCACATGCATTCGACACTCCTAGAAATAAAACCAAAAACCTCTTTTGCATGTCAACATGAACCTCAAATCATAGATTCTTATCCAAAAATGCCCCATTCAACAATCCTCTTTGTTCAACTCTAGGGTCATATAGATTCAATGAAAGAGAAAGAATGCCTCTTTCATTAACGTATATGGTTCAAAGGTAAAGTTATTTATTTCATCATTGATAATGGGAACTAGAATACCTTGATCTCTAGGTATTAGAGCATCCACAATTCAATGGTAGGTAACCTCATGGTTGAAGGGTTAAGATTCTATGTGCAATTCTTGAAAAAAGACCCCATGAGTCCACTCCATGTTTTATCTAGTTAGAATATAATTATGCATCCTTTTTAAGTCTTCTACATTTTTTTAGACTTATACATGCAACATGTGTTATGATGCATGAATATAGTGGCAGTGTTTTTTAAGATAAAAAATAGTGTCTACCATCTTGTTGGAGCACTGTCTTTGCCAATGAACCCTTATGTGTTAAAATTTTATGGCTCTTGTAATTATGACATGAGTTGGAACATTGCTTTCCTACCATTCTTCAAACATCTATTGATCTCTCCTTTGTGGCATACTATTTGAAAGCAAGGAGGAGGATGTGGAGAATCTTAAACAAAGAGTATGCTCATTCCAAAGTCTTGTCGTATATGATGGTATTCAATTGATTTTATCACTGACATCCTTTGTTTTATTTAGTAATTTTCCCCAGGAACTATGACCTATGGAACTATGACCTCCAGAATTGTGACCCCAGGAACTATGACCTCCAAAATTATGACCCAAGGAACTATGAAGTGTGGAAGCATGACCTCTGGAACTGTGACCCTAGGAACTATGAACCGTGGAACTATTACCTATGGAACTACACCCTCTGGAACCGTGACCCCAATAACTATGAACTGTGGAACTATGACCTGTGGAATGACCTATGGATCTATGACCTCTGGAAATATGACCCCAAAAAATATGACCTATGGAACTATGACCTCTGGAACTGTGACCCCAGGAACTATGACCCATGGAACTATGACCTCTAGAAGTTCACCCTTTGGAACTATGACCCTAGGAACTATGAAGTGTGGAGCTTTGACCTCTAGAACTATGACCCGTGGAACTACACATAGGTGTATTAAAAAAGGATACCACTTGCTTGTCTTTCAATCAGATTTTGAGCTTCATATATTGCATCTATTTGTAAGTCTTCATATTTTACTTGCAGTACTTGCTTAATTATAGATGGCTAGCTTACTTTCTTTCTCTTATACACATGGGGGCATATAACCTATTGCTTCTTATTTTAAGATTCACTAAATGACTTTATGTGGCTTTCTTGTTGCTGGAAATTGTAACATATTGATAACTTAGTTAGGTCATGTTTTTTTTTATTTTTTTTATGAATCTTTTTTTTTTGGTGTGTACATGGGGTGCTTGTAGCTCGGACAATAGAATTTTTCTTAAGACATAATCATGTTTTACTAAGAAATAAACATTATTCATGGCTCCCTTGTTACTTTTTACAATATATTTCACTGTTTAGTTACAAGAAGTTTGAAAGTTGAGATATTGTTAGGAGAAGTTTGGGAGTAAGGTGAAAAAACTCTTTAACTTTGTAAGTATAATAATTCTATAGGAATTACGCCCTCTGGAAATTTGACCTTTGGAGCTATAACCCATTGAATGACCTATGGAACTATGACCTCTGGAACTGTGACCCCAAGAACTATGACCTATGAAACTATGACCTCTGGATTTATTACCTCTATAACTGTGACCCATGGAACTATTACCACTGGAACTGTGACGCCATGAACTATGACTCATGGAATTATGACCTCTGGAATTATGCCCTTTGGAACTTTGAACTCTGAAACTATGACCTGTGAAATGACCCTCTAGAACTATGACCTCTGGAATTGTGGCCCCGGGAACTATGACACATCGAACTATGACCTGTGGAACTATGATCTGTGGAACTATGACCTATGGAAATATGATCTGTGGAACTATGACATGTGGAACTTTGAACTCTGGAACTATGACCTTGGGAAACCTGACCTCAGGAACTTTGACCTCAGGAACTTTGACTTGTGGAAATATGACCTCTCTGTTGATACTGAGAGGGGGGTGAATCAATATCCAGTACAATTTAAAACCATTTTCAACTTATACTTAAACCATTCAATTATATCCAATGAGAAATGAACAATAGTATAAGAGTTACACCAATACACCACAATACACCATGCACAATAT
>JZKD02S1382054.1:84670-108007 GCA_000966675.3 Picea glauca | reverse complement strand
TCAAAGTACAAATAGACATAAAGTACTAGGACAAAGTGCCAAATGACTTTCCCACATGTGCTAAGGAAGGAAAACACATGGGGAACACCTCCTCAGGTACTAATCTCAACAGGGAACATATTGTGACTGTCGGATTACCAAACTACAAATGCATATTAATGCATACTAAAGAAACACATTTTTACCTAATGACACGTTAGACCAAGTTGATCTTAAGTCTAAATATCCTAACAACACTCGAGCTTGATATAGGTTCTTGACATGAGGTTTGGAGTGCCATGTGTTCAATTTTCATGAATTGATCCTTAAACATACTACCTTATTATTAGAGGGGGTGATTAACATAATGCCCCATTTTTTAACACTTAAAATCCTTGTTGCCACTTAGTTAGGGAATTTGGAAGCTTGATATCCCATCTTTGACTCTAACGATACTCTTTCCTGATTCTATGGATTATTCTTGATAGGACACTATTGTTTGTGTTAAATCTTTTTCCCATAGCTTTAATGACTAAATCGAAATATCCAATGACAATTAGTCTCCTATAGCACCTTTTGTTAACAATCCTCATACATTGAAATAAAACAAGAGCTTTAGATTAATTATTTGTGTCTCTTCCCAATCCCATGCAAAGAAGTTGTCCTTATTAGTCCCTATCATAGGCATAGAGGTACTATAGCGATCAATAATTCGTTGACCTCATATTAGTTTGTCCTTTGACCACAAATATTTGCATAATATCTATTGTTGGAGCTAGGGAACTAAAAACATTGAATTTTATATAATAAAAAGTACCATATATGTAATGATCTGATTGGATAACAGATTGGAGGTCTTATTGTTGGATTCACTATTCCCAATGTTTTATACATTAGCGTATCCAAACTTTTTGATCGTATACATTGTTTTTGAATCATATCTTTTTACTATTCATTGCTTGAAGGTGGATTAATGCTAGCATTAGTTTGAATGTTTGTCTTAGCATTTTCTGCTAGCATTGTCTTAGATCATATATGGTGCTTTTTTTATTTGTAATAATCATATTGAAATGTTTAGATATCCAAGCTTTATAGTGCTCGATAATTCCAAAGTTTATAACCTTGTATTGTGATTTAATTTTTTATTTGTGCTACTATTATTGGTCCCTGCCACATGTATTTGTATTGAAATGTATTGACACTTTTTTTGAGGTGCTTTAATAGGCCCGGCAACTTAAATGTTTACATGACGCGAGGTCCTCCAATAGGCCTGACAACTTAAATGTTTGCATACCGCAAGACCCTTAGACAACCTGACAACCTTAAATGTTTATCTAAATACGCTTCTCGGAGTACATTTTTCCTCAAAAATTTCCATACAATGTTGTAGTGATTTTGGACAATATTGTTGTCCACCGCCAGTTGAATATGCATTGTATGTTTCATCCTTCTTCTAGCCTTGCAATGCATTTTTGTCATCATTGAAGCTACATACATTGTTTACTGGTTCAATGAGTTCTTCTTCTTCGTTGGTTCATCGGTTGCTGATTGATGTTGTTGATTGGTTCACAATTCGACCTGCACTTCTGCCTTTCATCATTTCAGAGTAAGTTTCCATGCCATAGTTTCATTTTCTATTCCTTCTTTGTTGTTCAGTGTTTGCAGTTTCTAAGTAAGAATGTTTGTTTATTTCTACTGGCATGCTCATCATATGTTTTGGGTTCCTTCTGTGCTTCGGCTGCAGTTTCATAATCATTGGAGATACATATGTTGTTTATGGGTTCGGTGGTTGTTGCTTGTTCATTGGTTAGTCGGTTGTTGGTTGTGTTTTTTTAGCTCAATTTTACGCTTTGGGGCTCTGGGGATGCAATTGGGCCTGTTCGTGCTTTCTCGTTGTTTTGGTGCTTGTTGTTTTCTTTTGTTTGATTCGGCTTTGCAGGGTTGGGGTCCTACGCCGGTAGTTGGAGAGGGTTTTTTTTTTTTGTATTGCTATTATTTTTTGGGCGCTTTACAGTGTTCAACCCTTGCACCCATGAGTGGGCATGCAGTTGTGTTATTTTCTCTATCTGGCGAGGTCTATATATGTTATGTTGTGATATTTTGCTGGTGCTTCAGTGTTAACATGATAGAAGATAGTTGCATGAAAAATAGTTCGAGAAGTACATGTGAAATTGCAATATTCGTTGTTTTTTGTTAAAATAAAACATATGCAGGCTGCAGTTATAAACCATGTATGGTGAAATGTGCCCATATGAAAATACATGTTCTTTATCCTCTACACATATTGGTGTGCTCACGACACAATTTGTCTTGTACTTGAGATATGATAAGTACAACAAAGATTCTGCAAAATTATATTTCCATGTCTGAAAGCATATCTGGGTAGTTTTCCACGGAAAACTAAAATCTTATATCGCGGGCACAACAGTCTATGTAGAGGATAAAGAACATGTATTTCCATGGGTGGAAGCATATATGGATATGTTTCCATGGAAAACCAAAAATAATTTAGCTACGTCCATGCAATTTCATAATATCGTGACTTGTAATATATTTTGGGCAGGGAAAAAAATTACATATTTACAACTATGGATGGAGACGCGCAAAGGTTCATGTTTCTGCCTATCTTTTATACTATTCATTGAGTCTCTTTTACTGTATGTACATATCACTTGTTCTCTGGTGCATACCAACTTCCATTCATGTTCATTGTATTTTGTGCGTTCCCACATTCAAACAAACAGAATAGCTGGAGAAAACGACGGAGTCTTGACTGCATCGGTTGAAGAGGAGATAGAAAGGTACATTCTTGTATTGTTATTTCATATTGCATTGTTTTGTATTTCATTCATTGTCGGTATATGTGTTCAATTAGTTTATTGTATGTCGATGTTGTGTACCTTCCTACATTATAACTTATCTTCATTACATGTATTCCTGTATACTAACCTCCTTCATGTCCGTTGTATTTTTCCTGGATTGCTACATTTAAACAAACAAAATGGTTGGAGAGGACGATGGACTCTTTGGCGGGAATGTAAACGAGGAGTTGTAGAGGTGGATACCTGTACTCTTATTTCATATTCCAATGTTCATTGTTTCATTTGTTGTCTGTATATTTGTTGTGCTTGTTCTATTGCTTTGTACCCTTTTTTTTCTTGTTTTCTTTTCTTCTTTCAAATATAATTTTTTGGGTTTACCTGTATGTATATACTATGTATCTTTCTGTGTATTTTCATGTGAATCGTATTCTGTTTGCTGTTACATTGGAATAAATGGAATTGTTTCTCTTTATTTTACATGTATGTCTTCATACTAACTTGCCTTCATGTCCATTGTATATTCGGCGTTGCTACCTTGGAAGAAACAAGTTAGTTGGACAGGAAGATGAATTGTTTTGTGCAACATGAGAGGGTTATGTGGTACAATATTCGAAAAGGCATACCAACTGTGTTGATAAATTAAATATACAAACCGAGTGGGGGAATATGATATTAAACTAGAAAACAATGACTTGGAAGCAATGAGCCTTTCTCCCCTCCCCATTTCTACTTTTTCCATTTTCTATTATCCCTTTTGTTTTCTAATTTCTCTTCTTAGTGGTCTTTCCGAAAATGCCTTGGTGCACCGGTTGGTGGACTAACGGTTTCACATTTATGGTCATGCTTCTACCTTATTCCATACTTACCCACTTTGTCGATTGCGGGTGTCGGGATGGCGGGTTCAAGATTGCCCCCCTGGCTTCTGGGGGTCCGCGATATACAGATTGGTCGTGGTGCCCCACCCTCACGCCATGTTTACTGTTACTAATTTTTCCAGTCAAAAAATCAGAGGCATACAATTTGACGCTCGGGTCCTCATGTTTCCTAAGTATATTCCTTGACACCCTATTTCGTATTCCACCTCCTTCCACCCTGCATGTGACATTAAGAAATATTATGGACAATATACAATGCATATGTTTGTTTAGTCCTTCTGATGTTCATCTACACATGCTTGCATCAGAAAAAGTTGGACTAGTTACATGGCCATGAGCAATCAGTCATCCCATACATCAGTAGACCGACAAGGCCAAAGTTAAAGATGCATACACTTTGCTCCTAGTATGTTTACCAAACAAATATCCTCGGCTATTTATTCATATATGGCATGGTGAATATGTTGATGTCATCTGCAATACATGGTTTGCAGTTCACAATAAGTATCAACAAGTATAAGCAAGACGTCGAACATAGCGTAGGTTCTGTAGACTAAGAGGCATGGTTGAAAAACTATGGCTACATAGTTCATCAAAGCTATGTGTCTACTTGTAGATTTATGCTAGTGAAAGAAGAATGGAAAATAAATAAAAATGCACACTACCATTCACTTTAGTTTTCCTGTTCAAAAATTGTCACCAGGTTTAGAGTTGTAACACCCAAAGTACTATCAATAGAGGGCTTGAATAGCTGCTGAACTGGACAAGTGTTTGTCAGGGACATAATGGTCGTCTATAGCACCTACTTGGACAAGGCAAACACAACTAGATCCATTATGCATGCTAGCACGAAAGACAAGGAGGCAATGATGATAGTCACACTGACTATTCCTACACAACTTGTCCAGAAACATGTAGAAAAGATATTGTCGGGTAATGGGATATCCATTACAAATTTTAATATATTGCCCAAAACAGTATATGACCGTGGTTATTGTGATTGGATTATTTCTCTCAATGAAACAAGTATTGTGGAAAAAATTCCCGTTGTTTGTTCAAAATATCGTTTTGACCCGAACACGACTATCAACCAGCTTGCACAGAGCAGTGATATTTACCCAATCGAAACCATTGGAGCAGATGTCACACTAGTGAGAAAACTTGGCTCGCAACACATTCTCCATATAAAGGATGGATATTCAAACAACGACAAGGAAATGGTACCACTTTCCATATCCAGTTTTGTCCTTTATTTTCTCATGTGCATGTATCTCGAGTAACTTACAAAAATATTTCACTGTTCCATGTTGAAGCTACAATTGTTCAATACCTATTCAAATTTGTTTTCGTCAATGGAACAAAAATTGCATAAATGGTAGTTTCCACTTATGCTCTTCAAAAATATAACAAAGAAAAGGGACGTTAGAGAAATGATATTTCACACAACCCAAGCAACGTTTGTAACAAATTTGCGAGCAGACATAGTACAGGATCTGAAGAAACTAGGTAGCTCTACAATTGTTGTGCATATACATCCACATAATCATCCTCACTTTTCTTATACAAATAGCCTTCACCAAATTTTTGCGGCTTGTTTTATTTTTTATTTTTATTTTTAAGGGGGGAAGGGGGTGAAGTTGTGTAATATATTGTTCAATGTATTAATTCATATGCTTGCATTTCCAGGTTGAAGGTGTTTTGGTTGTAGCGAATGCGTACTTGACCCCCTTTGAGCCTATATGTGCGAAATGAAACTCTCATGCTTATGCTTCCTCTTTGATAAGTGATGATACGATTGATTGTCTATGATGCAGTGAAAAATGTCCATATACATATGGACATTGCCTCAATGCTGCTATCTGAACCGTGGGAAACACAACCGTGCATTTTACAATTAGGTAGCCTCTGTTACAATATGTGCTTCCTAGGTTGGCATAATTGTCATATGGAGCATACCTACAGAAAAAGGCAAGCAATGTCTACATGCTGCGTGACTTTCGGATACACAACAAATTTACCTTATATGAGGACAATGTAATATTTCATATCGACTGAAGAAGGAAAAAAAAAACATATCGAGCTTTGGTAGGAAACGAAAATATCTCATGTGTCTCTGTAATATTTCTTCAACACCCAGATGAATGTTCATCGGACTCGAGTACTCGAGATTGCATGCACATAAGATTGTTCGGTCCAAACATGGGAAGCATGGCAACAAACCCCATATATCACATGGCCTCGGTTATTTTCTCATGGGAACATATACTAGATGTAAGAGAAAACCAATGTTGCGACGTCTTTTCTTTGTATATCAAATTGTTTGATGCAAAGGTCAATGCGTGCTGCTTTATGGAACCTTGTGGGAACTTGCTTGCGGCATGTTTGTAGTTTAGTTGGGTCTTGGTTGTATGCTTCGTATATCAGTTTGTATATCGTGGAACTCTGAGTATTGTTTGGAGGACACAGAACAATAGAATTGCAATTTTTTAGCCAACTAGCCCGCAAATCCGCCTGTCAATTTGTATGGCGCTATGACGGAAATGTAGTATGTGGCTTGTTTTAGCACTTTTCCTTGATCGATGAACTTGGTAAAATTAATCTCCTGGAATAATTTGAAATAAACGAATATATATTGTGCGAAGTCCAATTGTGCTATCATATGAACAACATGCCCTTAAAATTAAAATTGGTCATTGTTATTCTTGTGGTGATAGAATTTAAAAAAACTTTATTTTGTTTCCTTCATTTTTTTTTAAAATAAGCGATTTAACATCCTTTGTTAATTTTATGTAATTAAATTGTACAATATCAACATTTAATATTAATAATTTAGTATTTGAAGATAATGTTTTTATATAATGTTAGATAGTTGATAGGGATGACCATCCGTAAACAATCGCAATCTTGATCCCTCTAGTCCCAAAGTCTGTCTGTCAATTTGTATATCATGGAACTCTGAGTGTTTTTTGGGGGACACAGGACAATAGAAGTGCAATGTTGAGCCAACCACCTCGCCAATCCGCCTGTCAATTTTTATATCGTGGAACTCTGGGTGCTAATTGTAGGGCATGGAACAATAGAGGCCCAATTTTGAGCCTGCCAGCCCGAGAACCCGCGATCCAAAACGTGACTAAGTACGGAATGAGGGATCCGTACATGCTCTATAAAATCTCATGTCCATACTTTATAAAAGTACATATTTAGTATGTATTACTCGTTTCTCGGAAAATTTCTAGGTGGGAAAGTTGGCGGATACGCGTGTTCAGATTTCCACTTACTTTATATCACCAGCTCGAACGACCGCTTCCCCGTTTCATATTGTACAAAGTTTTTGGATCGCGAGTTTCTGAATACGCATGTTTTTCTTTTAAATAAGATATTTAACATCCTATAATAATTTTATGTAATTAAATTGTACATTATCAATATTTAATATTAATAATTTAGTATTGAAAATAATGTTTTTAGATAATGTTAGATAGTTGATAGGGATCACCATCCATAAACAATTTCAATCTTGAGCCCGCCATCCCTGGAGTCTGTCTGTCAATTTGTATATCGCGGAAGTCTGAGTGTTGTTTGGAGGACACAGAACAATAGAAGTGCAATGTTGAGCCAACCAACCCGCAAGTCCGCCTGCCAATTTGTATATTGCGGAAGTCTGGGTGCTATTTGTAGGATATGGAGCAATAGAGGCCCAATTTTGAGCCCGCCAGCCCGATAACCCATGATCCAAAAAGTGGTTAAGTATGGAATGCGACATCCGTACATGCTCTATAAAATCTCATGTTCATACCTTATAAGAGTACATATTTATTATGTATTAGTCATTTTTGGGAAAATTTCTGGTTGCGGAAGTTGGCAGATTCACGTATTCATATTTTACTTACTTTTATATCATTAGCCCGACCGACCACTTCACCATTTCATATTGTAATAAACGAATATAAACTGTGCGAAGTCCAATTGTGCTATCTTATCAACACGAGGCCCCTAAAATTCAAATTGGTCATTGTTATGCTAATGAAACATCCGTACATGCTCTATAAAATCTCATGTCCATACTTTATAAGAGTACATATTTAGTATGTATTACTCATTTTTCGGAAAATTTCTAGGTTTGGAAGTTGGCAGATTCACATCTTCGAATTTCACTTTTATATCACCAGCCCAACCGACCGCTTCACCGTTTCATATTGTAATAAACGAATATAAACTGTGCGAATTCCGATTGTGCTATCATATCAGCACAACGCCCTTAAAATTCAAATTGGTCGTTGCTATGCTTGCAGTGATAGAATCAATATCATTTTTTTAAATAAGAGATTTAACATCTTTTAATAATTTTATGTAATTAAATTGTACAATATCAATATTTAATATTAATAATTTAGTATTTGAAAATAATGTTTTTAGATAATGTTAGATATTTGATAGGGATGACCATCCGTAAACAATCGTAATCTTGAGCTCACTAGTCCTGGAGTCCGTCTGTCAAGTTGTATATCGCGGAACTCTGACTGTTGTTTGGAGGACATAGAACAATAGAAGTGCAATGTTGAGCCAACCAGCGCGCAAGTCCGCTTGTCAATTTGTATATCGCGGAACTCTGGGTGCTATTTGTAGGGTACAGAACAATAGAAGCCCAATTTTGAGCCCGTCAGCCCGAGAACTCACGATCCAAAAAGTGGCTAAGTATGGAATGAGGGATCCGTACATGCTCTAGAAAATCTCATGTCCATACTATATAAAATTGCATATTTAGTATGTATTACTCGTTTCTCGGAAAATTTCTAGGTGCGTAAGTTGGTGGATACAAGTGTTCATATTTCCATTTACTTTTATATCACTAGCCCGACCAACCGCTTCCCCATTTCATATTATACAAAAATTTTGGAACGGAGTTTCCGAATATGCGGGTTTTTCTTTTAAATTAGATATTTAAAATCCTTTAATAATTTTATGTAATTAAATATTACAGTATCAATATTTAATATTAATACTTTAGTATTGAAAATAATGTTTTTAGATAATGTTAGATAGTTGATAAGGATCACCATCGTAAACAATCACAATCTTGAGCCTGTCGACCCTGGAGTTCGTCTGTCAATTTGTATATCGCAAAACTCTGAGTGTTGTTTAGAGGACACAGAACAATAGAAGTGCAATGTTGAGCGAACCAACCCGCAAGTCCGCCTGTCAATTTGTATATCGCAGAATTCTGGGTGCTATTTGTAGGGCACAAAACAATAGAGGCCCAATTTTGAGCTCGTGAGCCTGAGAACCTGCGATCCAAAAAGTGGCTAAGTATGGAATGTGGGATCCGTACATGCTCTATAAAATCTCATGTCCATACTTTATAGAATTACATATTGTACAACCGACCAACCGCTTCCCCGTTTCATATTGTACAAAATTTTTGGAACACGAGTTTCTGAATACACAAGTTTTTCTTTTAAATAAGATATTTAACATCCTTTAATACTTTTATGTAATTAAATTGTACAATATCAATATTTAATATTAATACTTTAGTATTGAAAATAATGTTTTTAGATCATGTTAGATAGTTGATAGGGATCACCATCGTAAACAATCACAATCTTGACCCTGCCAGCCCTGGAGTTCGTCTGTCAATTTGTATATCGCGGAACTCCGAGTGTTGTTTGGAGGACACAGAACAATAGAAGTGGAATGTTGAGCTAGCCAGCCTGCAAGACCACCTGTAAATTTTTATATCACAAAACTATGGGTGCTATTTGTAGGACATAAAACAATAGAGGCCCAATTTTGAGCCCTCCAGCCCTAGAACCCGCAATCCAAAAAGTGGCTAAGTATGGAATGCGGGATTCGTACATGCTCTATAAAATCTCATGTCCATACTTGTTAAAAGTACATATTTAGTATGTATTACTCGTTTTTCAGAAAATTTCTTGGTGCGAAAGTTGGCAGATTCACGTCTTCATATTTCAGTTACTTTTATATCACCAGCCCGACTGACCTCTTCCCCATTTCATATTGTACAAACTTTTTTGTCTAGTAAAATTGTACAATATCAATATTTAATATTAATAATTTAGAATTGAAAATAATGTTTTTAGATAATGTTAGATAGTTGATAGGGATCACCATCCATAAACAATCGCAATCTTGAGCCCGCTAGCCCTGGAGTCTGTCTGTCAATTTTTATATCGCGGAACTCTGAGTGTTGTTTGGAGGACACAGAACAATAGAAGTGCAATGTTTAGCGAGCCAGCCCGCAAGTCCTCTTGTCAATCTGTATATCACAGAATTTTGGGTGCTATTTGTAGGGCATGGAACAATATAGGCCCAATTTTGAGCCCGTCAGCCCAAGAACCGACGATCTAAAAAGTGGCTAAGTATGGAATGCGGGATTCGTACATGCTCTATAAAATATCATGTCCATACTTTATGGAAGTACATATTTATTATGTATTACTCATTTTTTCGAAAAATTTCTAGGTGCAGAGGTTGGCGGATTCACGTCTTCAGATTTCACTTACTTTTATATCACCAGCCCGATCGACCGCTTCCCCGTTTCATATTGTACAAAATTTTTGGCTTGCGGTTTTTCGAATAGGCAAGTTACCAGATAGGCAGGTTCAACATTGCGTTTCCATTGTTATGTCGCCTACAAACAAAACCCTGACTTCTGTGATCTACAAATTAGCAAACAAATTTAAATAAAAGAATATATACTATGCAAAGTCTAATGGAACAATCATATGAATGAGAGGACATTAAAATTCAAATTCGTCATTGTTATACTTGCGGTGAATCTAACAGTAGAAAAACTTATTTTCTTGTAACTTTTCAACGCTTCTCTTATACAAACAGATCCTGGAAACTATAAACATCGCTCGTTGTATCTATTCCTTGATTGAAGAACCTCTTAACATGTTTAATGCACTCCAAAGTTACTGTTAATACCATCAATGGTGATTTCTTACAACAATTCCCGCTTCCGTAAATTGCCATCCACTTTCTCTTTTTCCCTCTGCTTTCCGTTTCTTTACTTACTCGTTTTTTGGAAAATGTCTAGGTGCGAGATTTGGTGGATTCACGTCTTCAGATTTCAATTGTTACTTTTATATCACCACCCCGATCGACTGCTTCTCCGTTTCATATTGAACAAACTTTTTGAATCACGAGTTCCCGCATAGGTGGGTTCAACATTGCATTTCCATTGTTCTGCCGCCTGCAAATAGCACCCTGACTTTCATGATTTACAAATTATCAAACAAATTCCCCTTCATCTCGTATGCTTTTGCTTTCTATTTTCTTGGTCCTTTTTCCGAATGTCTCATGCTTTTATATACATCACCCGAAGTTCAGCAATCTACAAATTTCCCTCTTGACATTGCGCTTCCATTGTTCCCCTATGCACAAACAACACCTGAAATTCTGTGATATACAAATTGACGGTCGATATATGTCACTGAGATGCAATATGACCATCATCCCCTTAGGTCTCCTAGGTATATCTTCTGACCCTTTTTTTTTGTAACCCGCCCGACCGCTTTCCATACTTGGGCATTTCTTGGAATCTGTTTCGTGGGTTGGCGGGTGGAAGAAATGTACAATGCTTGGTAGTTCTTCGCCATCACTACTACCTTCGTACTTATTTCCAAATATAAAATTATTAAGCTTTAATGCTAGTAGTTCATCCTGCAGGAACCGTTAAGATTGTCATTAATGTCTGGAAGACCGAAGAATATTTATCATTACTACGAATTAAACCAAGATTTGCAGAGAAGAGTGTTATCCTTTCCAAGTGTTCATTTCAAACATGATGTAATCTGTTTCGTGCACCATCTGGTTGGCGCCTTTAAGAAATCTCTAATTCTTAATCGCTCTTCGTCGTCACTGCCAACTTCGCACTTTTTTCTAAATATGCAATTAGTGAGCTTTAATGGTAACAACTCATTACGCACGCACCCTGGATATTGGCATTGATCAGCGAAAGGCTTGAGGATATCTTCCATTGATACGCATTAAACCATGATTTGATGAGGGTTATATTATACCTCCCCAATTTTCATTTCAAATGTCGTATGGAGAAAACAAAAATTCTCGTTAACTTGTAGCAATAGTTTTGTCCAGATACAGTAAACACATTCATGCATGATGGCCAAAGGTTCCAGTATTCCAGGGCATATTCTTACTACTCATCTCCCTCCACCCAAAAGAAAAAAAGGAGATGGTCCCTTGGTGCACCGAGAGATATATTTCAAGCCAAAGAATTCCAAGGAAACCCTACTTGCTCAGAGAACCTACCCAGTTGCATTGATGGCTGGAATAGAGGTTGATGTCATGGATTCCGAGTCGGAAGAGGATGATCTGATGGGTGATGATACAAAAATGGATGATGGAAATGCAGAGACTGTTCCCACTCATGCGCCCAAATTGAAATCAACCATAATGGACAGAACTTCCTGAATCAATGATGGCGGTCCTGACAACACCAAAAGAAGGAGTTCCAGAAAAGAAACCGACGCTGAACACGATAACCGTTTTGTAGCTCGAAAGTAGGATTTCCAGAGGTCCAAATTAGTTCATTCTGGGTGGAATACTTTCACTGTAAGGAAATGATATGTTGATGCTCCCAGAGATATATTTCTAGCCAACAAAATATTCAATTGCGGGACTACTGTCTTGTTCTCTAGATATACAATTAACATCTTCGGGAATGAGGACCAGAACTCCCACTGGTGCAAGGCATATTTCTACTAGTCATCTCCTTCCACCCAGAATGGACTAATTTGGGCCTCTGAAATTGCACGTGCAACCTGTGTCCCTGAAGTTTTTTCGACTGTGGAGAGGCAGTTTCTTGGTGTGTCCTAACTTTCAGTTAAGGGATATTCAATTTTCCCTACAACTTTTTTCGTCTGATTCCTCACAGGAAGCTTTCGAGAACTATCAATTTTACCACAGGATGATCCATCGAGGAGAAAATTGCAAAGATTTCCTAAAAAAAAAAGGCATGGTAATAAGTTGTGTATGCATGTTGAAAAGAATCTTGATAGCTCCTGCATACTGCGGATCACGTGCCTATGTTTGTGGAAGATACATTCAATGTTTTGGCCCAAAGAACTGGGTCCAATTTCTAAGGATAGATGTACAATACTCAGTGTTTTTTTTTTTAATGAATTTGCTATTAATTTTTTTTGCCTTGGAGTCTTCATTGCTGCTTCTTTTTTGGATTTAATGCCTCTTCTCATTAGCATGGTTCGGTGGTCTCGTAGTTCTTTGATATTGCATTTACTTAGGTAATTTTTTCTAAGATGGAGCATCTAACAATTATATGACAATGTACTGTGTCGATCCACCCGACTTTTATGCAAACAAAAAATGGATTACACACAACTTCAAACCAACATTCAATTATATTCTCAATGCAGATAGAACATAGCAATACCAAATTACAATGTTGCAGTAAAATCGTCATTCTTGTTTCTAGACATGCAATTATTAAGCTTTAATGCTAACAACCCATAATGAAAGAAGTTTAATACTTAAGTTAATATGTTACAGTCATGGAAGAATGTATCAAGAACACACTTACACCCACACGTTGCAATAAAATCTAATCTTCAACAAAGCATATGTTGAAAATTAGTAGAAAATGATGGTTTTGCAACAATGGGGCTTGTTTGAAACCAATTCGTGCTTACAAAAACTGCCCTTCATCTTTCTATTTTCCCACTCTTTTATCCCTTGTAGTTTCTCTTCGTAGTTACTTAATCATTTTTTTTTTTCTTTCCGAAAATGCCTTGCTGCATGGGTTGGCGAATTCACGTGTTTCGACCGAGCACTTCCCCTTTGTCTAAATTGGGCCTCTATTGTTTTGTGTCCTACAGGTAGCACCCAAAGTTCCGCGATATACAAATTGACAGGTGGACTTGCGCATTGGCTGGCTCAACATTGCACTTCTATTTTTCCGTGACCTCCAAACAACATTCAGAGTTTCTCCACTAGTACATATTGTAAAAATTCCAACGTTCTATTTGCGACGTTATGGACAAAATTGTCCTTATTGTCGCAAAATAGAGGAAATTCAAAAAAAAAAAAATCATCTTGCCCGATAACGTCAGTCTTTCCACGTTGACGTCTCTCTTTCCACGTTGTCGCTGATCTTCCACATTTTCCACCTAGTTGTCTCTCTTGCCACGTTTATGACATAAACATCTCTCTTTCCATGTTTGTGAATATTGTTGTCGCAGTTGCGATGTTGTGGAAACTAGGTTTTCCTCCTCCAACGGTCACCTTAGTATGTTGACCAAGTCAAAATACTAACAATCACTTAGGTTTATATAACGTCGGAATTGCGACGTGATAAAATCTATAAATATGTTTCATTTGACGAATGTTGCGACAAGTTTGCTATAATAATGACGCTTCAAAAAGGGTTTGCGGGTCTTCTCGGCGAACAAAAAATAGGTATTTGTTTCAATATAAGTCTGTGGGGAAGAATGTCAAAAAACATTAGAGATGGGAAACGAATTAAAGAGGGTCAAAAGGGTGACGGTAAATGTTATTGAGTGATTCTGTCCACCTCCAATTCCTTCTCCCTCAGAGCCTCGTAATACATCTCGCCAATCCCCAACAAATAGTCACTGTCCGTCAACAACTCCTGGTAGTTGACCCTCATCATAGACACACTCTCTCTAAGAGTATGAAAGTCATCCATGGAAAATCCCCCATCTGAACTACCATGTGCCAATGATGCCCTCCATCAGTAATCTTCCACCAATGCATGTGTCATCAATCATAAATATAGAAATGGACATACCTCCACCAAATGCATGATGAATAACACAAGTGATAACTCAAATATATTAGATATGATATTAGTCATAAAGAATAAGACCCTAATCCAATGGATCTGTAGATATTGTACAATATAGCTAATAGATTATAACAAAATGAAGATAAGCCTCAACCAGATGAAGGAGAGAAGCTACAAGCCTCCAAAGGCCACCTGGATACAATGCATGAATAACGAGATGAGATCTGGTCCGTATGAAGTGCTAAACCCCCCAACTGGATAGGTCACACTCTGCTGGAAGATTGTATACCCTCAACAATTCGGTCCTGATGCCAAAGATCTCCAAATACACCGAAGAAGATGCTAAACTATAGATCGGGTCAATGTTGAACCCCTGGTGAAGTCTCAGGATGAAAAATGAAGTTCTGACCCACCAAATGCACAAAAGTAAACATTGCATAATAGAATAACCTTTTAGTGTTTTGCAGTGACTCATGAAAATATAAGTGGATAGAAAATTGGAGTGTAAAGGGATAGCCTCCCAATTTAAAGTTTTGTTTTCTTTTGGCAGAAAGCTCTAACACCTAGTCAACAAGGTATGGAAACCAATAGAAGTTTGGCACCCAGCCAATAGGGAATGAAACCTATAGAAGTCTGACACCTAACTAGTAGAAATAATCACTTTGATACCACTAGTGATGTATCTAGTTACACTCACAAGGAGCCAACATTAAATTATAATATAAGAGACAAACACAATGTAATGAATTTAAAT
Organism: Picea glauca; assembly: GCA_000966675.3. Lineage (NCBI taxonomy): Eukaryota > Viridiplantae > Streptophyta > Pinopsida > Pinales > Pinaceae > Picea > Picea glauca. Next base: position 92,767 of record JZKD02S1382054.1, on the reverse strand, counting down.
ACAACAACAACAATAACAAAGGGACATAACCTAAGAGACACAAGCATTCCTAACCAATCAATGCAAATAAGTATACAATCACAAGGATCATTGTATCAATCATATCTCATTCATTCATTATCGATTCTATATTATTGTTAACTTTCTAACCCTGACACCTAGGTAAATTGTTTAGTAGTGATTTCTTGCTGTAAATTAGATTAGCAACTCACAAAACAAAATATGCCACTGGAATAATTAACTAAAATAAATAGAGGAAGAAAAGAAACCAACTCTTAACACACACATATTTTTTCCCTTCAAATCAACTTATCATTAGAATAATATCAAATCTTACAAAGGCTCCCTTACAGGGAAAATGGCCCACAACGAAATACCAAAAACTATAGACAACACCTGCAAACCCTAGAAACTCCTCAGTTGTACAGTCCAATACATCCACTTTTCCAGACATGTAGGAACTTGTCCTCACTGTCACCCACGTACTGGATGTCGACCACCCTACAAATGGCCCAAGGCCAATCTTTAGGAAGACCCAACAACCAGCTCGTTTCCCACACCACCTTTCCCACGAATGGAAAACCTCCATTGTCAACAAATAAAACACAATACATCACATTGGCTTCACGGAGCCAACAACACAACGGGAATTGAAAAATGAAAACCACAAGAAATCACATCATCCACAAAGGATCTCAACGACTCAAAGCCAACCTATATATACTAGATCCCGCAACCATCTGAAGAGCCCACAACACAACTCATGTGTTACCAAGAATTTTCCCAAGGAATACAAATGCAAAGCCCTGCAAGGGAGCCACAACGGTCGCCCAAACTCCATGACAAGTGGAGAAGAGTGCTCTTTCAAAGCACCTCCAAAGATGAGTTTTCACTACACTTACCAACCATGTGCTACCAAGCGACATGATAACAAGCCAAGAACCGACCAACCCTGCAAATGTCCCCGGGCCAATCTTCGAGTGGACCCGGTAGGAAGCTCCTTTTTATCACCACATCACCCATCGTCCTCATTTCCTCCTCCATGTTTCCTTGGTCCTCCTAGGGATAAACCCTAATACACTTGGATTGTGAGAAAAAAGATTAGGAAACGTGTGGAAACACATGGATTATGATTCAATAAAAAAAATGAATATATACAAGAAATTATATATAAAGTTATTGTAGTTTCATAGGGAAAACATGGAATGATATATTAATGAGGGAAGAGAGTAGCATACATCCATGCTATAATGGCAAGTGAACTATGAATACATGAATTAGATGAGAATTATGGTAGAGTGTTAAAGTTTTCATGTTTTAGGAGGTAGTGTGATATATCTAGGGAGGTTACAACCAATCCCCATTTTTCCTCAACCAATACATTTGACCAAAAAATGATGTTCCAGCATGAATCTACCTCAAAATCACTATAATCGACTGATTTACACCCTATTACATCATTACCACATCAAAAAGTAACATTTTACTTCATAGATGTCGAATTTGGCAAAAGATTGCTAAAATAACCAATTCCAGGACAAAGCGTAGCGAAACTGATAGAAAGCGTAGCGTGCTAGGAAAAATGGAGTTTTGGAGGCCTTCCCGAGGTCCAAATATAGATCTAAAAAGTGTTCTAGAAAGCTGGGGATGTCTACTAATTTATGAAATGCTTAAGAAACAAAATTGACATGATTTGGCCCTTCAAACTCATCTTCTCCCAAAAGTACTCAGAAAGCGTAGCGTGCTGCTCCAAAATGTGGCAGAAAGGTCAATTTCAAGTGGTGTTTTTCTCTTCATGCATGCTAGATTTGACCAAAATTTGCCTCCGGATAGTCCAAAGTGATGTACAAGTCATGAGGAGTCTGAAAATACAAACCATTTTTCATTTTGAATCCTCCGTCAAAGATCTACTACTTGTAATGAAATCATTATGCCTTACTGGATTCATAATGGCTTTGTAATAGTCGGTGCTGAGAATATGTCTGAATCTTTAGGAAACTATGTCACACTTCACTTTGAAGGACTGTGAAGAATGTCTTTGGTTTTCAAAATCAAGTTTAGGAAGTCCTATAAAACCCAGAGACACTAGAAAATGTTGTAAATCTTGCATAAAGGTCTCTGTAATGAGTTTCCATCTGATTTAAATGCAAAGGATTATGTAATGGAAATGACAACAATGATTTGCAGTATGAGCTAGGTATAGACATGTATACCCCTTAGTTGATGCAGGTAGATTAAGCTTCAGGAGATGTTGAGCATGCACTAGTAAACATTGTGGAATGATACTTTTATTTTGAAGCAAGTTGCAATGAAGAGGGCTATTTAAGAAAGTCGTTGAATTTTTGTTGGGAATTATGTTTATATGTTGTATAAGTTTGACTATAATAGTGACCAAACTAGGATCCATCCCTTTTCTTTGCATTTTACAAGGAGTTTCAGGGCATCCCTGACATGCCAATTTTGGGCTTAACTAACAATGGTTGCCTTTCACAACACTATGCTTACATAATAAATACTACCCAACTTAACCTGCAAAAACGTTTTTTCCCACTTGTTCTTTAGCTAAAGTTGAGGGTCCATTTGAAATGGTCAAATCTATCCAAATATCACAATTCCCATCATTCTTATTTCTTGCACAAAAATCCCAAAGCAAGTGAAGGCCAGCAAGCCTCTACCACACCCACTGAATCACCCTTGAGTCAATTCTATTGCTTCGATGTTAATTGATATTCTAATTCCCCTTGAAATGAATAGGCCAATTCTTGAATAAAGGTAAGAGCATGAGCCAAAAATTTCTTGAATACATCTAACTACTTAACACAATTGAAACACCAACAATGAAATATTGATCCTTCTCTTAATATAGTTCTACTAGTTGCATCTACATTATTTCTTCCAATTCTATATCTACAAATGCTTCCAACTACTACAAATCTAAGTGTCTTGGGTAGCATGGTCTAAACTCTTAGATATAATTTCTATCTACTAAGGTTGCATCATGTAGCTTGGTGATTTTATCATCCACAACCTAAATCTCCTAAAACTTATCTCTCTTCTCCAAAGGATTACTGAGTGCCCGTGCCTCATTGTTTGACATTGCTTTGAAAATGCCAATATTTAAATTGTTATGTTGTTGCATGTGATCTTGAGGCTTAGATATGTTTTGAGTAGATTTTAGAAGGAAATTGTGGCACCTATAGAGTGCTACTTGTGTTTATTGTGGAATGTTGGTTAAGATTGGATTTTTGGTGTATTCCTTGATAATATTTGAATTTGTTCATGAGTTGACTTTAGCACTTGTCTTTCCTAATATGAATTTAGGTAGCAAGAGTGATACATATTTGTACATCTTGAGTATTGAAGCAAAAGGGTATATTGAATCAAATGTGTTGGATGGTTGTGGAAACCATATAAATGAATGTAAGGAGGATGTAGTTGTCTTATGGATGAGATTTCCATATTTTCATGTGAGTTGTGGAAGTAACTCTTTAGATATGTATAAGTTGAAGAATTGGTGTTGATGAATATCACATACATAGTTATATTTTGTAATACAATTTGGTTTTGTAATTGGAATTTAATGCGGGCATACCCAGGGAATTCTAAGAGAACATGTTTTTTTATCATCAACCTTCTTAGTATCACAAAGATGATAAATTATCTTATCCCACGACATTTTAGAAATTGTCCAATGCCCTATTTCACTATGGAACTCATGAAAGTTTGTCCTTATTAAACAAAATTTTAGGAAGTAATTTTTAAATGTATAATATATTTGTTTAAGTGGTATATAACACTGACTTAAAAATCTTGGGGTTTTTGTTTCAATAGTTTGATGAGGACATCAAGATAGGATTATGATTTTAAATATTAGGAATTTGATCTTAAAATTCTATTATGAGTATCCATTGGTTGAGTGATGATGGACATMAAGATAGAATWATGATTTTAAATATTAGGAATTTGATCTTAAAATTCTATTATGAGTATCCATTGGTTGAGTGATGATGGACCTTTTGTGCTAGTTGAATGATTTTTTCTGGTTGAAGCTTTGATTTTATGTTTCCTACGATTGATGTGAGATATAAAGGGTGTTAAAAATCGGTATACCTTATGTATTTTTTGTGTTAAATAAAAACTTGAAAATGACTTGTTCATTAATGGTCCACAATGTTTGACAACGAGAGGCGACATGTATGGGGGGATAGTCTGTGATTACGAAGGGAATATTATTGTCCACTATGCTTGGGGGTTAGGGAACACTTCAAACAATACTTATGTGGCATATGATTTGTGGAAAGGTAATACCACAGAGGGAGTAATACCATAAAACTGGATCAGATTAAACTGTAAACCATGATCAGATTAAACCGTAAACCATAAGCTATGATCAGATTAAACCGTAAACCATGATCAGATTAAACCGTAAACCATATCTTGTTCATAAAATAAAGATTCTTTGTATGTTTCCTATGTGGTGTCTCAAGACCTCACACATGATGAATGAGCACCAAAGATAAATGATATAACCTAAGGTTACCCTCCATTAATTTTGCCCCTTGATTATGGCTTAGGCCACAAGAATCATCCCTAGAGCACCAAAAAATCTATAAGATCCATGGTCCATGACATTAGGGTTCATGAGCCATGCATTGGACCATAAGCCAACATGCAAGCCCTATATGGGAAATTTTTGTCTTGTAAGTGGGATATGGTGGCCATTTTGAGATTTATAACATCAAGGATGTTTCTTTGGGCCTAGTCTTTGGCCTACATAGGGGATATTTAGCTTATAAGTGAGATATGGTCACCATATTGAGGATTGATGCATTGGAGATGGCTCTTGGTGCCCATGCAATAGTTTAAAGCCAAAAGATAGGGTCTAAGGTCATAAAATTTGTCTCTAAAATCTCATGGATATGTGTGGTCCCTTAGTCTGCCATCACACATGCCCTAAATAGGGAATATATGATTCATGATTTCAATATGGGATGCATTGGATTGCAGGTAGGAGACATACTTAGTGGAACATGGAGATTCCTCTCCCTTGCAACAACACATCATTTTGGGAGATCACCCTCACACTGACAACAACTATATGAGTGATGATGGAGGGAGATTCATTGACCCGTAGGTTGTGAAGATACCTACTGTTGTACCCGATGGTTGGTGTTCAATGATGAGTACAAATGATTATTTACCATGGGTGCAAGTGGACAAGATTTTGGTCAAGTTCTTTGGATTGACCAAAGCATATGAGACTTTCCAGACCTATAGTTGGTTGCATATATTTATGATAGCCTTTCTTGATGCCTTCATGATTGACAACAACACAAAGGGAGATAAGTAGTGGCAAGGGACATGGAGAGTTGGTAGGCTGAGACCACCTGACAAGAGTGTCTTTATTGCATACAACAGGATAGGGGTGGATCATCAGAGACAAACAGTTGAGGCCTTGGGCATGACAGAGAGTATCTTAGGCCATGCGATAGAGGATATCTCAGAGGTTGATACATATTCAGACTCTCATTGGGATGAGGATGGAGGTATTTCGACAATTACCAGTAGGGCACATCAACAATTAGTGGGGATTGGAAGTGATGGACTTCCAAATTTGACATGGGATCCAGGAGTCCATTTGGTCAGTAGTTTGCTTCATCTTATGAGGATCCATTACATATACTTTGTGCAGACAGTCATGATCAGAGTAGTGCAACATCAACATGATGGTCCCTGTTAGAGACTAGCATGGGACCCTGGGATTACAGGGCTGGGAATTTTATTGACTGATGGAGACGAATGGATCTTTGCAAAAGGAAGTCACTTTGACTTTCCAGTGAGCTTCAGTATTGGGGGGAGCATGTCACTTGTTGGTGATTGGTTGAGTTCTTGCAGTACCTCACTATGGAAACAACATGTTCAGTTAGTGGAGGTCGTGTTGGGTTTGGTACGGTCATGGAGGATAGACTCATTTCGGGTTGAGACTGTGTGTTATTTGCAGGAGACTCATGGTGTTGATATGTTGCAGGACTTTCCATCACGAGACATTGCAATTCACATTTTGATATGGGATCCAGGGATTGGAGTGCTTGATAGTTTAATGTTTGATGGCGTTGAGTTTCGATTAGAGTGGTTTCTCGAGGAGTTGACTAAGATTCTTTAGCCATTGATCATTCTACTCATCATGGGAATTTGGGTGTCATGTGTGGTGAGCACTTGGAGATGCCACATCTTGAGGGGAGTCTACCTTGTTTCACACCGGTGGATATGGGACCCCGATATCATAGGTAGTTGGATTTAGTTATTGCTTGAGGAAAAACAATATTTCGGCAGGGAGAACTGTAATGTCCCCATTTTGGGACATTATTACATTACAGAGTGTTATGCCTACCAGAGTAGTCATATAGGGGTGACAGCAAGTTCGAGAGATATTGAGGGATTTTATTGGGCTCGAATTGCATCGTTCATCATATTCATCATCGGGGTCCATTTCGCACAACTTGAATTTGGTTTTGTTGCATTCCGACGATTTCCATAATTTTGAGTTATTATGGGTCGTATTTTAATTAAATTCACTAAGAATGTCATAATGGTTATATTACTTGGAGAAACCTCATAGTGTAATAGCTCATCGGAATCGGGAGGAAAAACACTACAGGATAAGATGATGAGAAGTGACTTTTAGTGACGGAAGAAGCCATAAAAATAGTTAAATTACTTTTTAGAAGTAAATGGTTAATTAATTAATTAAGTGATTTAATCAATGAATAATAAAATAAAGAAAAAATTAAGGGGTATAAAGGAGAGATAGAGACCTCTATTCTCTCATCATGATGATTAATTATTTTGTATTTGTCCTCTTGTTTTGTTGAGCTCTTAGAATTTAGGGTTTGGAGGGTTTTGGTGACAAATCCTAGGATTGTTTTCCAATGATACACCCTAGCTAGTCATTTGCTAGTCATTTTGTGGATTGGTTTCCAACGATACACCCTAGCTAGTAATTTTGTGGGGGTTTTGGTAACAAATCCTAGGATTGGTTTCCAATGATACACCCAAGCTAATCATTTTGTCATTTTTTGAGAATAATTCACTTTGATCTCTTCATTGGGAAGATTATACTTCTAATCGAGTTGTGGCTGAGATTTTAGGGTGTGGGGGCGAATTAGTGATTGTGGGACGGGTTCCTGTCCTGCTGGGCACATTCTTTCACTATTTGGGCGCACTCTAATCTAGATCTGAACCAAAAATACTTGTTGGACATATTTCTTATGCAGCTGGGCGAGTTGCATACAAACCTGGGCACTCTCATTGATGAAATATTGCAGTTGGGCGAGTTTATGAAGTGCTGGGTCATTTTCTTTCATTGTAGGATGAATACCTCACTGTTGGGGTGAATTTTGGGCTAAGAGAATGTTTATTTACTAGCTGGGCGAATTTTTGAAGGCAGGGGCCGAGTTTTGGGCCACTATTTCTCCATTTAAAGGCTGGATATCTCATGCAGGGCGCACAGGATTAGAGGAGGGCGCATTTGTCTCTAAGGAGGGAGCACTTGAATAGTGAAGGGTGTATTATTGATTGTGAAGGGTTGTAGAGTGCCAAAGGAGGGTGTATTGTTACAACAATGGGTGCAGAACCTTTGAAGGGAGTTAATCTCTTATTTCATTAAGTGTATTGGCTACCAATTGTTTGGGGAAACCTACAACCACTACCACAATACTCTTGATGTTCTTCCAGCCTGTATCAAACACAAGAAATATTAAAACATAGCTACATCATTTTATGAGTAGACTGGACTGCATTTTCCTTGAGTCGAATTTGACATTGTGGGGATCCATTCCTATCCAGAAGAGGGCGACATGAACCTATAATATGGCCAGCTTGTAACAGGGTAGATTATTGCAATAAAAAACAAATGTTTGTATGCATTTTTCCTTGCTGTCCTATGTGTTAAATTGTTGGTTATTTCCTTGTAAACTCTGCTAAAATAGATAGTATGAACATGAAGCTTATTGGTGGCAAGTAAACATCATTCATCCTGAAAGCTACATAAGAAAACCAAAACAATAAATCCATAAACAAACAACAACCAATATAAGT
>JZKD02S1382054.1:74192-84307 GCA_000966675.3 Picea glauca | reverse complement strand
AATACCTAAAGGAGTAGAGGTATCGATGAAAGGACTAGATGAAAATACCCCCCCACCTCTCTAGTGGGCGACCTCTTGAGTGGTTACGTTGAAAACCCTTGAAGACCATGGAGAGACCAATGAAATTCTTTGAAGTGGAGAGCTCTTGGAAGCGGCATAGCAACATGTATTCTTTGAAGACCTTGAAATTGTGACAGACTTCCTTTGTTGATATTTGTACAATTGGAGGAGAGTTTGACTTCTCTATTATGAATCTTCCTACCTGAGAGGAATGCTAGAGTTGAGGGAAATTGACTTTGAAAAATTGCTTAAACGATCTCCACAGAGAAAAAGAGACATTCTTGCTTAGAAAATGTAGCTTAACACCTCCTTAAGGAGTCTGATGTAACCCTTGCATTTGTGAAAGGAGAGAGCTCGAGGGGAAGAATGTGTTGAATGGTCCATGTTCCCATTGAGTTTGAGATTCAAGGATAAGAGCTTGGGGTAGTAGAGGCATTGGGTATGTAATAAAATTTTGCAAAATTATGACAGGAACAAAGCTACAGAAATGCATCGAGCTGGGTGGAAGCTCGCACATATTGTCCCCATCTGTATGTTTTATGTCTTGATCTTCGCCATATACCCGGCCTTGACACTCCCTACAAGAGGTAACTAGCTTATATTTCACATTTTATGAGTTGGGTATTGAATTCATAGGATTCTTATAATTATTCTTACCAGCACAATACGATTCTTATAAGAATCGTTATTCGTCGACCCACTTCTCCTTCACCGACTCAAAATACGACCTCATCACTCACTAACATGCAACCTAGAGGTCATCATGCCATTGTACTGCAATGAGAGTGCAAAGAGGTTGGGCATAGTCGCCATGAATACGGGAAGAGGGACATGTATTCTATTGTAGCTCAAGTCCACTGCAATCCGCTGAGTGTCCGTGCCATAGCTACCTGACACTTGCAATGAAGTAAATCTATTATAAGAGAGGGTCAGTTGTTCCAGGGCCGGATGATCGAACAACCTTGAAGGCAAAGGTTCCAACAATTTATTGTGGCTCAGGTCTAATACTTGAAGCATGCTCATCCTTTCCAGATTGAGTCGTAGTTCGCCGCACATCCCATTGTGCCAATGAGTTCGATTGTGACTAGCGAGGTGATGTGTTTGTGGGCACTTCAACTGGTAAATTACATCTTTTCTGTTTTTCTTCCCTGTCATAGCTTATATATAAAGATGAAAAACAAAACCTTCATATATTTCCTTGTTTCAAATCCATTCTATTGATGATTGAATAATACCCAATTTGGGAACATAAAATATAAGTGGGACAGACAATATGAGTATTTTTTGGATGTTGAACTAGAGAGATATTCGTGTACAAGATCAAGGAGCAAACTAGCCCATTCCAAATTCACAAAAGAAATAAATCTACACTATTGTTTCTTATGAACCCCTTAACATTTTATGAGCATGTATTTGATTGTTGATATCTCCAGATATCCTAGACAAGAACAATGAGCAAACTAACCCATTAGAAATTCGCACAAGAAATGGATATGCAGTGTCGTTGCTTTTTCTCTTTTCCCATAAGTTTCTCCATCTTGGTCACGAGTTTGATTCTTACTTTTTGTGGGTAAATTCATCTCTTGATCTCCTGGAAAGGGAAGTGGTAGCAATAATTAGACCACAGAAATATGATGTTGTAGAATTCATATCAAATCTAGGAGATGCAACCCAAGTACCAGTTGTTTTCTTCTCTGCTATGGATCCCTTGCTCTCCAACACCCGATATCCATATTCTATTTGCATGGCACATAGTGATGCCTTACAGATGCAGTCCATTGCATCTTTGGTGCAGGCTTATGGCTGGAGAAGAGTTACTGTTGGATTAAAGCAAGTTTCCTTCTTGTTGTTGTGAATTATTTGTTACAACAATTAAGGCTTGGCCTTATTGTTGATAACTTAATTAATCTCATCGTTAAAGTAGGCTGAAATCATTGTTTGATATTTGGATCAATTGTTCTACTCATTAAGAGCTATATTTGGGAATTTATTTGAGAATTTAGGTGTCTAGCTTCATCTTCATGCTAATTCTAACTCAAAGCTTGGCATAGTAAGTCATTAATTTGTCGTTGTTATGAATGATTGCTACAGCCATTATGGCTCAAACTAATTGCATCTAATCAATTACTTACAACAATAAATCAATCATATAATTATTGTCCAAGGTCTTTCCAACATTCTACTTGATATTTGGCATAATTTCCATGGTTGTGTTGTTAGATTAAAGCAAGTTTCGTTGTTGTTGTTGTGAATTATTTGTTACAGTCGTTAGGGCTTGGCCCTATTGTTTATAACTTACCTAATGTCACGGTTAAAGTAGGCTGAAATCATTGTTTAACATTTGGATCTTGTTATACTCATTAAAAGCTATATTTGGGAATTTATTTGAGAATTTAGGTTTCTAGCTTCATCTTCATGCTAATTCTAACTCAACGCTTGGCATAATAAGTGACTAATTTGTTGTTGTTATGAATGATTGATACAACCATTATGGCTCAAACTTATTGCATCTAATCAATTAGTTATAACAATAACTCAAGCATATAATTATTGTCCAAGGTCTTCCCAACATTCTACTTGATATTGGGAATAATTTCAATGGTTGTATTGTTGGATGCAAGCAAGTTTCCTTTCTGTTGTTGTGAAGTATTTGTTACATCCATTAGGGCTTGGCCTTATTCCGAACATTCTACTTGATATTGGGAATAATTTCCATGGTTGTATTGTTGGATGAGAGCAAGTTTCCGTGTTGTTGTTGTGAAGTATTTGTTATAGCCATTATGGCTTGGCCTTATTGTTGATAACTTACTCAATGTCATGGTTAAAGTAGGCTGAAATCATTGTTTTACATTTGGACCTTGTTCTACTCATTCAGAGCTATATTTGGGAATTTATTTGAGAATTTAGGTGTCTAACTTCATCCTCATGCTAATTCTGACTTAATGCTTGGCATAATAAGTCATTAATTTGCTACTATTATGAATGATTGCTACAGCCATTATGGGTCAAACTGATTGCATCTAATCAATTACTTATAACAATAACTCAAGCATATAATTATTGTCCAAGGTCTTCCCAACATTCTACTTGATATTGGGCATAATTTCCATGGTTGTATTGTTGGATGAAAGCACGTTTCCTTGCTGCTGTTGTGAAGTATTTGTTACAGTCATTAGGGCTTGGACTTATTGTTGATAACTCACTCAATGTCATGGTTAAAGTAGGCTGAAATCATTGTTTGACATTTGGATCTTGCTCTACTCATTAAGAGCTATATTTGGGAATTTATTTGAGAATTTAGGTGTCTAGCTTCATCCTCATGYTGATTMTAACTCAATGCTTGTCATGATAAATCATTAATTTKCTAYTRCTRTGAATGATTGCTACAACCATTATGGATCAAACTAATTGCATCTAATCAATTACTTGTAACAATAACTCAAGCATATAATTATTTTCCAAGGTCTTGCCAACATTCTACTTGATATTGTGCATAATTTCCATGGCTATGTTGTTAGATTAAAGCAAGTTTATTTGTTGTTTTGTTGTTGTTGTGAAGTATTTGTTATAGTTGTTAGGGCTTGGCCTTATTTTTGATAACTTACCTAATGTCATGGTTAAAGTAGGCTGAAATCATTGTTTAACATCTGTATCTTGTTATACTCATTAAGAGTTATATTTGGGAATTTAGGTGTCTAGCTTCATCCTCATGCTAATTGTAACTGAATGGATGGCATAATAAGTCACTAATTTGTTGTTGTTATGAATGATTTCTACAACTATTATGGCTCAAACTTATTGCATCTAATCAATTACTTATAACAATAAATCAAACATATAATTATTGTCCAAGGTCTTCCCAACATTCTACTTGATATTGGGCATAATTTCCATGGTTGTATTGTTGGATGAAAGCAAGTTTCCTTGCTTTTGTTGTGAAGTATTTGTTACAGCCATTAGGGCTTGGCCTTATTGTTGATAACTTACTTAATATCATAGTTAAAGTAGGCTGAAATCATTGTTTCACATTTGGATCTGGTTCTACTCATTAAGATCTATATTTGGGAATTTATTTGAGAAATTTAAGAGTTGATTTCTTGTTGTTGTTACAAAACATTCCTTGATCATATAACATTGTCTTTTGCTACAAAACTCATTATAACTACTATTTTTTGGGGATTATTTTACATTGTTTAGACTTGATAATTGTTGGAAAACATTTCATACTTCACACATAATCAATTGTCTCATATCCTCCTTATTTTTCGCCTTGACCTAGCCTATCCAATCAATTGACCAATATATGGTTGATGGATATTTCAGATTTGGCATGGACTTCTTATGGAGATTTTTAGCATGGTTTAAGTGTCTTATTTTGAGAAAAAGATGGACACACCTGGCAGCTAAGGCTGTCCTCAAGTGGATAAGAATGCACCCTCTTACACTAGGCCCCTCCTTAGGAGGTTATTTTGTTGTACTCTTGTTCTAATTTTGAAAGTTGTCAAGCTAACTTTGCACATAAGCTAATTTGAATATAGGGTGTTTGTTTAGTGAAGTCAAAAAATAGATTGATCCTTAATTATCTAAGGAGGTATAAGTTTATGAAGTCAACCACTGGTGCCTTCAGTTACCTCTTTGCTTCTTTTCTTCTATCTTGCTTATGAACTTGAGTCTTATAACTATCATTAAGCTCTTGAACTGTGTGAAATTTGAAGTCTCTCATGTTTCTTTCACAACAATTTTCTTCAAGTAGTCGGAGTGGACAAGTGTCCATAGGCTTGATATTTGGACCCCCTTAGGATTTTTGAGGATTGTGAAGTCAATACGACACTTCTTGGATAAAATGTACTTGCTACTTTTCTGACTAATTATAGAACGATCTTCATCTTTGGTGAGCAATTTTTTAGCATATTGATGGTATGAGAATTTTGTTTTTCATTAAATCAGGTAAAATTCATTTGATCTCAGATAGCTTCCCTCCCCTCCAACCCCCATAATCCTCATGAAGATACTATCTTGGAACATAAGGGGCCTCAATGCAAAGAGCAAACAAGTTTTGCTCAAAGAAAGAATCAAGAAGGAACAACTAGACATACTCCTCCTACAGAAAACAAAATGTGCAGGAGTAGAAGCACATACCACTCTTCAAAGATGTTGGATACAAGCCCAGCATGTGGACGTGGATGCCAGAGGGGCAGCTGGAGGTCTAGCAATGCAATGGAATCCAACCACATTTCTACTTGACAACTTTTTTACCACCAAATGGACTATCACCGCCTCCTTTCGCCTCATTGGATCGAACAAACAGGGCTACATCAAAAATGTCTATGGACCCCCCAGACCAGGGGACACGGAAGCCTTCCTCCAACACCTGGAATGGGTTGCAGGACACTTAGGCCCCCAACGATGGATCCTCGGGGGAGACTTCAACATGATCATAAGGATGGAAGAAAAAAATGGAGGCAATCGCTCCCTGGGAAATGACATCATGCTCTTCAACCGTACCATAGGCCTACTGAACCTCATTGATGTCGAAACAGACAATGAGTCGTTTACTTGGTCCAACAAACGCTTGGGGGGCCAACACATTTCCAACAAACTAGATCGCTTCATAATATCAGAAGCCATTATGATGGATGGTTTAGCCTGGAATGCCACAATCATTGACACCCCGGGTTCATATCAGTGGCCAATACTACTAAATCTCAATGTCATTGGCACCCCAGGCAGAAAACCTTTCCACTTTGAAAAATTATGGTTGAAACACCCAAATTTCCAAACAAACATCAGGACATGGTGGGAGGAGGCAACTATCCAAATAGGGACCCCGATGTATCGGTTCAACCAAAGGCTAAAAAATCTCAAACAACACCTAAAATCCTGGAATAAGTCCACCTTTGGAGACATATTCCAAGCACAGGAGCATCTATAACAACAAATGCAGACACTCCAATAGAAGATCCGAACACAAGGCCTAACAAAAGTCCTAAAAACACAAGAAACACTCCTAAACAACTAGATTGCAGAAAGAAGAGTGCAGGAAGAAGTAATCTGGAGACAAAAATCTCGCATCCAATGGCTAAAAGAGGGGGGGGGGGAATACCAAATTCTTCCATAGATCCATGGTTCAGCGATGCCAAACAAATCGCACCACCCACCTAATTTCAGCACAAGGTACGAAAATTCAACAACATGCTAATATGGAAAAGGAATTGCTTTCCTACTACCAAACTCTTCTTACGGAACCCTCAGCAGACCACTCGCGGGCCATCAAGTCCATCCTAAAAAACATTCCCACGGAGGTCACCAAAGAGAAAAATGAATCCCTTATGAGACCAATCACTCAGCAGGAGGTTGATCAATCTCTTAAGGCTACCCCGCTAGGAAAAGCTCCTGGGCCAAACGGCTTCACTTTAGACTTTTTTCACTATTGTTGGGGCATCATTCAAGAGGATGTCTGGGAAATCATTTAGGACTCCAGAAGATCCGGGAAGGTCCTCCAGGCTCTCAATGCAACCTTTCTCACCCTCATACCTAAAGAAAACAACACCACTTCTCCCTCACACTTCAGGCCCATAGCCCTCTGCAATGTCATATACAAACTCCCAACAAAGATCATTGCAACCTGCCTCAAGCCCATTCTATCGTTGTTGATCTCACCAGAACAATTCGGATATGTGGAGGGAAGACAAATCTTGGACAGTGTAATCCTGGCTCATGAAGTTATCCACTCCCTTCACTCAACCAAAACCCAAGGTATGTTCCTAAAAAGCTTTTGATAAATTAATATGGAGCTACTTAAGATCAACTCTCCTAGCCTTTGGCTTTGATACCACTTGGGTCTCCTAGATTTTCAACCTCACCTCTTCAACATTGTTCTCCATCCTTGTCAATGGTGTCCCCTCCAAACCTTTCTCCCCCTCAAGAGGCATAAGACAAAGGGACCCGCTTTCACCCTTCCTTTTCATCCTTATGGTAGAAGGGCTTAGCCGCACTCTCAAAGAATCCATCAGGGACTACTCTCTCTCTGGCCTCACCCCCCATGGCATTTATCCCCCCATCTCGCATAGCCAATTCATAGATGATATACTTCTTATGGGACTTTCCACAGCCATAGAATCCTGACGCTTCAGATCTATCATTGACCTCTTATGCGAAGCATCGGGCATGGAGGTGAATCTAACCAAATCCCAAGTCTTCTTCTTCAACACACCTATTGAAATCCAAAACCATCTCACTCTCATCCTGGGTTTCACCTGCAGCGCCCTCCCATCCGTCTACCTGGGCATCCCCTTCATTGATAACCCACTTAGAAATACATCATGGGACTCCTTACTGTCCAACTTTAGGAAGAGACTTTCCCTTTGGACCTTTTGCTCCCTCAATCTACCTGGGCGCCTCATCCTCCTTAAATCAGTTCTCCAAGCTCTCCCGGTCTACATCTTCTCAGCTTTGGCAACCCCGAATTTTATCCTCAACACCTTAAGAACGATTCAAAGAAGCTTTATGTGGAAAGGCATTAAAGAAGGGCGTAAAATATCCTTGGTAAGCTGGCAAAAAGTCTGCAATCCAAAAAAAGCAGGAGGCCTCGATCTCCAGGACCCATCCATTCTCAACAAATTCCTCAATGCTAAAATTTGGTGGAGATGGTTAAAGATACCCCAAGATCTTTGGGCATGACTATGGAGGAAGAAATACACCCCCATAATTCCCGAAAGAGAGCTCATTAGGTGGAATGGTCAAAGCCTAGGGCCGCTCATCTAGAATGTGGCCAGGAACAGTCGAGGTCTTATCATAGACCATTCATTTTGGGAACTGCAAAGTGGATCCTCGGCATACTTTTGGAGCAATTTGTGGAAAAATCTTCCAACCCTGAACACAGATCCGACTCTCAGTAACCTCATCCCCCTCACAATTGTTGTTGGACTCCACAAAGTGATCGATTTCTAGAAGCCTTTTGATCTAGCGAAAATTTGGCACACCTGGAAAAACTCCCACGAGAACCTGAACATTCCCCCAGAGTTCAACCTCCATCCCTTGCAGGAGCATCTTGCCTCAAGGAAAATTTCAAGTCAACAAGGGGAGGACATACTCATATGGGGACACTCCACCACAGGGGCCTTCAACATCCCAGAAGCTTACTACATAAAAGCGGGTCACAAAACCTTACCTCAAGAGGAGGTTTAGGGGAAAATTTGGGACATGAAATCCTGGCCGAAAATTAGTACCTTCCTTTGGTTAATGGCGCACGACAACATTCTCACCTGGGACAATTTAATAAAAAGGGGTTTCATTGGCCCCTCTTGGTGTCAGCTATGTGGACAAGAGGAAGAAACTCAAAATCATCTCCTCAATCTATGCCCCTATAGTTCATGCATCTGGGATCACAGCGCCAACATCATGAGAACAACAGACAGGAACCGCACAGGTCTAAGGGAAACTATTGAAGACTAGAGAAGCTCGACCTTTCACTCACCCATCCTCAATAGAATCTGGCAGTTGCTCCCGGGCTTCATTCTGTGGAAAATCTAGAAAGAGAGGAACATATGAATTTTTAATTCGGTCACCGGGAAATGGCATGATGTGTGGACCACAATCCACACCAATATCAATGAAACAATCTCGTTGCAACCCTAGACAGAGTAGGATCTAAAAATCCCACAAAATGAAACTATCATCCTAAGCGCATGGCGACTCAATATCATTCCTACCCCTGAAAGGCCTTTTGATGCTGCAAGACGCAAGACCAACCACACTCATCGGGAAGCTCCACCCACAAAATTTTTTAAACTTAACTTCGATGGAACCTCCAAAGGGAATCCGAGACCAACAGGCTATGGCGTGGTCATCCGGAACAGTAAAGGGGAAATCCTCCATATCATGGCAGGTAATATGGGGCACAATACCAACAACGCTGCAAAAATATGGAGCCTCCAATGTGGTCTACAAGCAGCCTCAGAGAAAGCACTTTTCCCCCTCATTGCAAAAGGTGACTCACAAATTGTTATAAATCTCCTCTCGCATCTGCTCAATGGGGCAGGCCCGGAGAAAATTTATCCAAGATGGAGACTCATGAATGGGCTTTGCAGAATAAAATCAACTCTCCAGCCTCAATGGGTAATCCTTTCATCCCATGTAAGAAGAATGGCCAATCAGGTTGTTGACTGGTTGGCAAATCTTGGTGTCGAGTTGGAGGAAGGTGTCTTCTCTTGTTCCCCTTCCACAAATCCCTCTCACCCCACAATCATCACTTGTAGGAATATAGCTCACACCAAAGATCAACCCCCGTATGGGGTGTCTCCATGAAATGATGGGTGATATTTCAGATGAGGCCACATGCCACTTGGCATCCATCCTTCACCATCTCCCTACTCTAGTCACCTCCAAAATTTAAACGTCCTGCCACCACCCTCCAAATTTCATTTGCACCCCACAGATCACACGAAATGGAAGCTCTACAGCCTATGCGTCTTCATGGCACACAGGCCGCAGAGCTCACATGAATTGGAAGCTATGAAGCATGTGCATCTTCATGGTGCACAGGCCGCAGAGCTCACACAAATTGGAAGCTATGTGGCCTATGCGTCTTCATGGTGTCGTGTAGAGGGAATTTCCAGTCACTTCAGCTCCAACCTGTTTAGCCTGCTCCTAAAGCTGAGATGTGGTTTCCTTCTCCTCACTCGCTCGCTCATAATTCATAGAGACTGACCTCCCGGGTTTTCCCCTTCCTTCATTCTACAACTGAGTACTGGTGCAACCTCTCCTTATTTTCAATTTTTTTGTGGGGCTCCTCCCATCCAAGCTCGTCGTTCTTCAGAGGTCTCCTCCCCCGGGGGCCGCCAGCTATCACTATGCTCAAACCCTAGGGCAGTCCAAAGCGAGGAGAAGCCTGGTACGAGGCTCGGAGAAGGAAACCACCTACCTATGACTCTCCCTACGAAGTTGCTAACACTCCTCAAGCAGTTGCCCATTCCCCTCCTTTGGCTCCTTTAGTTGATCACCCCCCTGTAGCGGTATTTCCCCCTCCTCTGGCTCCTATAGTTGTGCCGCTCATG
>JZKD02S1382054.1:10122-42682 GCA_000966675.3 Picea glauca | reverse complement strand
AAAATAACATATTTTCATTATATATCAAGGTTGGATGAGTTTGATGATGTGTGCAGGCATATGTGAAGATTTTAACAAAGTCAAATATTACCACCTAGCCTCAAATTCGAATTTCTTCTTCAACCTTTGAAGATTTGAAGAATATTTGGGAACAATTATGGCATATCTTATTTAAGATATGTGAGAGATGTGTGGAGGATTTGAAGGGATCATATCTTCTAATAATAGGAAAGAAGTTGAGAATGGTTGAGAGAATAGTGGATCTGTAATTATGACACTCTTCAATACTCTCATGTATATAAAAGAGTGTTCTCTCTTCATGAGGGGGATCATGTTATTCATATGAGATTAGCTTGGAGAGTTAGAGATCATGTAATTCATAATTTAGTCTTGTAATGAGGAGAAGGGGATTCTTAGCTTTGTTATTCTTTCATGCTTTGTCATTTGACTCTTGTAATATAATTTGATATTGATGTATTGTGTGAGCTCACATTTGTCTTTTGCCATTCAACTCTTCACATGTTGTATTGCTTTCCTAGATTAATTTATTGCTTTCATAGTTAGCTTTTCAATGCTTTCCTATATTAATTTCATTTCAACAATTTAGATTAGATTAATTCTACTTCAGTCTTGCATATATAGTGTGTGTGCTTCATAAGCCTACGAACCTCGGATTGACAAATTAAATAGTTGGGCAAATACTACAATGGAATTAAACTACAATATTTCCACCTAACAGTGGGTTCAAGAAATATCCAGTTCTTAATCATTGTTTCTTGTGCCCACGCCCTTTTGCAATTACCAATTACCAATTATATTTAAGAGGCACCTCGTCGGGTTGGTCCGTTCACGAAAACTTCAATCCTCGCTTCTGAAAACGAGTCTGCTCAACTGTTTCTCTATTCCATACTTAGCCACTTTCCCAGAATTCTGCAAATATACAAACCGGCCACTGAACTGCCCCATCATGCTCTCTTTCGTTTTACATTTTTTGCAGTCAAAAATTTTGATACATAAAATTTGACCGTGGGACACTCGCCTCTCCTGAGTATCCCCCGTAACCCTATTTTGAATCTCGTCCGACCGCTTTTGAAACCTTTCCATTCGTTCCTTTTTCGCCCTTGTCTCCCTGACCTTGGCACTTGTCCATAATAAAGAAATGTTTATATATATATATATATATATAGTACATTTTGCACTGAAAACTTCTAAGACATATAATTTGACCGTCGGTTCACCACGTCTCCTGTGGAACTATTGTCACCCCATTTTAAAGGGTGCTCGTCCGCTTTCTATACTTCGTCATTTCTTCGAATCTCTTCCACAGATCGTCGGGTTGGCAGGTTCAAGAAATATCCAATTCCTAATAGATGTTTCCTATGCCTGCGCCCTTTTGCAATTAGCAATTATCATTTAATGCTACACCAGGATTTGAGGAAATCTCCCATTAATACGCATAAAACCAAAAAAAATGGATGGTTATATTATCCCTTCCGAGTGTTAATTTCAAACATCATGGAATGTCAATTTCCCGTCGTCGGGTTGGTCCATTCACGAAATATTCAATCTTTGATTCTGAAAACGCATCCGACCAACCATTTCTGGTCATCATACTTAGCCACTTTTCCAGATTTCCGCAAATATACAAACCGACTGTTGAACTGCCCCATCATGTTCTCTTCTGTTTTACACGTTTTGCAGTAAAAAAATTCGATACATAAATTTGACTGTGGAACACTCGCCTCTCATGAGTATCCCCCGTAACCCTATTTTGAATCTTGTTTGACCTCTTTTCAGACCTTTCCATTCGTTCCTTGCTCTCCCCCGTCTTCATGACCTTCGCACTTATCTATAATAAAAAATAAAATAAAAATTGTTTTAATATATATATATCTTGTTTCTAAATATGCAATTACTAACATTTCATTCTAACAACTCATCGTGCAGGAACCGTATAGATTGTCATTGATGGGCAAAAGGCTAGAGGAGATATCCTATTAATACGCATTAAACCAAGATTTGTGAGGGGTTATATTATCCCTTCCGAGTGTTGATTTCAAAATCATGAAATGTCATTCGCATGTCGTCGGCTTGGCACGTTCACCAAACCTCCAATCCTTAATTGCTCTTCGACGTACCCGCCACCTTTGCATTTCTAAATATGAAATAAGTAAGCTTTACTGCTAACAATTCATCATGCACCACCTATACAGATTTTCATTAATCAGGGAAAGGCTCAAGGAGCTTTCCCATTCATAAGCATTTAACCAAGATTTTGCGGAGAGTTACATTATCGGCTCAAACTGTTCATTTCGACCATCGTCTGGAGAAAACCAACGTTCTCATAAACCTATGGCATCATCTCGATAGCAGTTCTATGGAGATACAGTGAACATCTTCGGGTGCGAGGACCATAACTTCCAATCGTCCAAGGCATATTCTTATTACTCAACCCCTGCCACCTAGAACCAAGTAATTTGGACCTCTGGGATTTCTCGTGCAGGGTGTGTCCCTGAATTTTTTGAATGTAAGGAGTTGGTCTCTTGGTGCGTCGATAAATTTATTTTAGACAAAATAATTATTCCACTGCGGGACCGCTCTTTTGTTTCTTTGTCACCTCAGGTCTTCTGCTAGATGTTAAGATTGTCGGAGCCAACATTGACGTTCAGAGGAGAAGATTGCAAACAATTCCTATCAAATCATAATAACGGGTTCGAACTCTTGCCCCATTTATTAGAAGACCCGATTGTAGTTCCTGAAGATATCACAAGCTTCTAGGTTAGTTCATTTAGAAATCCATTCTGCGATATTGCTTGGTTGTTTACAATAATAACGGGACAGGAGTCCACAACAACTGTTTCCCAGATGATCTTTATATTTTTTATTTCACAGTCAAGGAACAAGCCATTTTTTATTGGGGCAAGTTAATTTCCCATGAAATTTGTTACCAATTATCAAGCTTCAAAAGGGAAAAGAAATTTTATATGTCATCCTACTTAGTTTTTGTGATAGCACATTGCTTCCAGTTTCCAGAACTGTCTCTGTCCAAGAATGTCAACTAGGAATTCGACCCAGTAACGTTCCGGTACCAGGCCTTGTGGAAGCACAAGGCTTCCCACTATTTTTATGAGGTTTTTAATGGCTTTGTATTTGTTTTCAAAGTTTTGTTGTCAGGAGAAGATGCTCCCCGCATATCTTAACAGGCAACCGATTTTTTGGACAAGAAGGGGACACTTGAACATTTGGATAATTACACTGTGATAAGAATTTTTGGCTCCATGGAAAAACCTGCTCTCCTTCCATGTCACATTACGAAAATAATGTTTGTTGAAAAGTAGCATGACAATAAAACTACTGGTTGCATCTATTGCAAAAGAAGAGAAAAAAAAAATCATTCCTTTGCCTTGGAAAGTTCGGGACTTCGTGTTGAAAAACATCAACAAAATTGATGAATTCACAGCGCATTCTAACAACTTCAACCTAAGATATGTTGAAATCATAAGAGGGTTCAACCCCGATTATATTTTTCGACAACATTTACAAACACCTGGTGTCGACGATTGTTTTTTCAAAAAACACCTGTCTGGAAACAGAGACACTAGTGGCAGTGCTCCTGCTTCTGATGTCAATGACCTAGACACACTGCAAAGCAACACTAAATTGTACAGGCAATAGGGGAAAGGCCCCAGTGACAGGAGTATTCAATCGGCGAATAACACTCCAAAAAGTATGAAATCCTGGAGCATCGCTCCAACGGCCCACCACATCAACAAAGCAACTCATATTTCTTCAAACAGAGGAGATAACGACCCTCCTCACTCTAAAATTGATAGTTATCACAAGCTTTCTAAAGACGGGAAGAGAAAAAAAAATGTGGGACAGGCGGAAGAGACTGCAATTCAAATTGAGAACATAGAACTTGAGCCTGATCTGGATAGCGTTCTCTGCTACCTTGATCATCCCAGAGACACCATCCAGCATAGTCGTCCAATGGACATATCCGATACCGAAAATTTTGACGAAGATGAATCCTTCGTGTTCCAAAGAGTTGTTTTTGACATCGAGTCCAAAAAATTGATCATTGAAAACAAAAATGTAAATAATAAGAAAGGAAAATCTCGTTCAGAGGTTGACCTTACCAACAAGCGGTCGTCCCAAATCTGTCAACTTCACAAGGCAAGTAGAGATGCACTTCATGATTCCATTGGAGGCATCGAGGTCAAGAATGCCAGACTGAAGGACCGGGTCAAGGAATTGGAAGAGGCTTTGATTCCTATGTTATTGCTTGAAAATCCTTTGGCAATAGCCATGCATGCCACCCCTGCAACCAACTTAAAAGCATCCTCCAGCCTCCTCACATCCTGTAGAGGATATGTGGAGAATAATATCAAAAAAAGAATGGAACTAGTTACTAAGGCGTGGGAAACATCACAAACCATCACTTCCCTTGGAACTAGGGCACATAGCTTGCTCGAACATTTGCAAGATGAGTTAAAAGATGAAGAACATTTCGATTTAAACACGATCCTTCCTTTTGGCACCATTTTCAACAATATGGCAGAAACAAAAAGAAGACAACAAGATCTTCCATCCAAAAATCGGATTGGTCAATTAAATGCATGCTGGAAAGAAAAAGTGAAGAACCTACACCTCATTGTTCAGTCATGTGAACAATCCATATCAAAGAAAGAACAATTATTCACAAGGCTATTAAGAATTAACTTAGCCGAAAGGACCAACGACTTCCAAGACCCCAACTTAATCGTTAACTCCTTTCCCTTAACTAGGCAAGACTACAATAAACAGGTTGATACGTTTAAGGCGTTATCTTTGGAAAAGTTTTACAGCATCCTTGAATATGATTAAGATCACGTCGAGGACTAGCTAGTCGACTATTCAGTACAGAATGAGGAAATTCATCAGGCTCTACGTAATCTTTCTATCGACTTCTGCGAATTAGAAAATTAACTTTTCAACATAAAAATATGGAATGAGATCAACATCGCCCCAATGAGAAGCTACATTGAAGAGTGCTCGAAAGGGAATTGAAGCAAGCCACCGACGAAAGGCAACAGGCAGTTGCCACGATTCCAGCAGTCTTCGATGACATCAATGAAACGACAACCGCAAGCAAAGAGAAAAAGGGCTCATATGTACCATCATTGTAAGTCTACTGATCGCATCATGTTTTGTTTATCAACCCAGTTATTCCACAATAGAAATGTCTAGCCAAACACTGATACCTTTCAATTTGTTTTTTTTGCAGGTATTGCTCTCTACCGTCGCCTACTTCTTCTTTCTACAATCCTATTTCTTATGGTCCCCGGGAGTCCCAATCCCAGTCTATATGAAAAATGCATTGAAATTTCCAGTAATATGTAACAAACTTTTATTTTTTGATATATTTCAAAATTTCCAGTAATTTTGATATATTTCAAATAAAACAGTTTTTTTATCTCTTTTTAAATTAACGTCCTCATACATTTTTATCTTTCACCAGTCTATATGACAAATGCATTTAAATTTCCAGGAACTTGTATCTTATTTAATATATCTCCTTTCATATTTGTGTTGTCATAAAAAACATTCTTCCACTATGCACAAATTGTATTTTGTTATATACATTCAAAAAATAAATGTACATGCCACGTGTCATTTACTGCATGGATATCACCTATGCTTCAGGTTGCTTTCCACATCTTCATTGCAGTTTCCATCTTCCTCTGCCACTTTTTCCTATCCCACTTCAACCCGACAAGGACTATGCTGCCACACAACCTTGCTTCCTTTGTTTCCTTTGTGATCAATAATGAACCCTTCAACCCCTACTACCCCTCTTAATCACCTTTTTGTTAAAAATGTTTTTTTTTTAACATATACTTTTCTTATCCATTTATTCACTTTATGAAAAAAAACTCTCTTTATAAAGACATTTATTGAGTTTATGGGAAAAAATCCCTTTAATTTATAAAGATATTTACTCACTTTATGAACACTCCTATTAATTTATAAAGACATTTATTATATGTGGTTTAAGAATTTAATTTAAAAGATAAATTTATCAACTTTGATAATCTCATTAGATAAATTTAGAATGGTTTTTCTGCTTTTGTCGATGCTTTCTTCTGCGATATCAGCTTGAACCTAGCGACCCCCTAGGTGAACCCAAGAAGATCTCAACTTGAACCTTCGAACAAACCAACGCCTTACTGCCCTTAGTGGACGCCTGCCTAGCAGGACTTACCACGACACTCTTCGGGACCTAAGTGAACTTTCGACAATCTTCTCAGTGAACTTTCGGGCACCAACCTCCAGTGAACTTCCGACAATCACTTTAGTAGGCAAACAAAATAGCAAAATACACAGACAAGAGAATAGACAATTTTCAGAGATAAACATGCGGAAACTGATTTGTATTATATGAGCCAAAATGGCATGGGTTTATAGACTTGAACTTGAGCACAGGCTGCTCTCTCTCAAAACATTCCACACAGACTTATAGACTGAAACTAAATGCTTCTGCCACTTTAGGTTCGTGTTGGTTGAGCCAAAATCACGCAGGCTTATCAAATAAACTTAAAAGAAAGACTCAAAGCTCAAAGAGAGGGAGCTTAGAAGACTCGGACTGACTAAAAATCGAGACCCTTTGCTATGAACCTCCCTTCTTATATACAATGTTTTTGGAGAAAGGAATCATTTTTTTAAAAGACATTCGACTTATTCCCCTAAGAATCAAATCTACCTTCTATATTTATTGTATACTTGGCGGAGAGAACATGAAAGAGACATCCGACCAATATTCTAATCATATTTCCAAATATTTGGAAGTACCTTGGAAATGCGGATCAAACCACGCCAAAATCCAAAGATGTGCTCTGGGTTTCCAAGATTCCTTATGACAGATAAACGTCAAGAGTTTGTACAAAGTGGAGTTCGTATCATGAACCCACGGTAATCGAATGACACCATTGTCGGCTAGTAAGACATGATAGACTTATTAGTCATTTTCAATGTGAGTATGAAATTTTTCTTCATATCTCAATGTGTCCCACATCTTTGTATAGTGTTTGCGTACTATGATTGGTTTTCCATTCATCATTTGGATGGAAGTTCTGGTTTTATTGACCCATTGGTGGTGATTTAAAATAAAATTACATAAGATTTCTCCATCATTAGGTCCATATTGGTAGAGGTTTTGTACTCTGGGAAGTGGGAGAGTACTCATGGAACATATCAGTTCTGGATCAACTGTGCTTTTGTTAACTCCGAATGCTTCCCACCATTCGGCTAGCCAAGTTGAAGGTCTTACTGATGTGGCAGTGTTTACATTTCCAAAATTTATTAGGGTTAGGTCATTTTGTTTTTGAAAGAAATCCCACCATAAGTTTTTGTAGCGAGAATAATCATAATCATTGTCAGGAAAATAGATGATAGGATTTCTTTCAGGCCACTGTAGTAACAACCTTGGTCTGTGCAAACAATAGTATTTTTGATGTGGTTCTCTGTGGTTGTGGATTTCCCAAATAATATCAATATCATGGAAGGTATTGCTTAAAGCATCCTGAGCTTCATATGCCTTTTGAGCTACTCTGGTGATGACGGGGAGTAGAACATTTGATTTTGGTCTTGCTCGAACCTCAGGGACCATTCTTTGTAGGCAATGTAAACTTGTTGAATTTATGATCTGAGTGCTTCTTAATTCCCAATGTGGCCTCCATTCTTCTTTGTATTGTTCCCAACTGAGAAGATCAGGGATAGACGTTAAGACTTCTGAGCCATTTTTCCAGCGAACAGAGATGATCATTGCATGAGATTTCAAATGTTCTCGGCTTAAGAAATCTGGAATACTATTAGATGTACCTTTGATATGTTCTATATCAAAATCAAAATTACTGAATAAATCTTGCCATCGAGCAAACTTGGCATCACTGGCCTTTTTAAGTTCTTTGTTCAAAACTCTTTTCATGGCTGCAACATATGTTCTTAACAACAAAAAAATTATTGATAAGAAAAATTTCAAACTTGTGTATTGCATTCAAGGCAGCGTTTATTTCTTTGTCTAATGCAGAATAGTTTTTCTCACTAGATTTCCAGAGACCATAGTTAAACTGAACTATTTCTTTTGTTTGTATGCCATTATGAATTTTGATTTGTTTGAGTACATCTCCCCATCCAAGATTGCTAGCATCTGTTTTAACAATTTTGTAAAGATGATCGTCAGATATATGAAGAAGTGGCAATGTTTTTGCTTTTGCCTTGATTTTCTTGACTGCTTGGGTATGTGCGTCTGTCCAAGGATTTGCTTCTTTCTTCAACCTGTCATTCAACAACTTTATATCTTGTGCACAGTCTTTATAAAAATGGCTTATATAATTGAGACTTCACAAGAATCTTTGGAGTTGTAATTTGTCCATAATTTTGTCTGTGAATTTATCTGCAAATTCAACAGCATGGTTTTGGAGGACCAATTCACCATTATTTATGATGTTCCCAAGATAATTTATCTCTTTTTTTAATAGTTCTAGTTTCTTTTTTGAAAATACTAATCCAGCCTTTTGGATAATCTGCAAGAACTTTATGAGATGTTTGAAGTGTTGTTCAACAAAGGAAGAAAATACTAGGATGTCATCAATATAAACAATCAACCAATCAAAGTATTGTTTTAGGGCATCTTCCATGACTCTCTAAAATTTGGAAGGGGCATTTTTCAATACAAATGGCATGACATTCCATTCATAGTGTCCTGCAGTAACACTGAAGGCAGTTTTGAACTTATCTTCTTCTTTTATGGCCACTTTCCAAAAACCCGATTTTAGATCAAACTTAGAGAAGATCTTTGCTCCAACAATTCTAGTCACCAAACTGGACTTGTTAGGGATAGGGCATGTGTCATCCGCCAATACCATATTCAAAGGTTTTTAGTTGATGACCAATCTGGGGATTACTCTTACTTGTTCAGAATGTTTATTTGCATAGAATCCATAACAATTCCATGGACTAATAGATTCTTTGATAAGTCCTTTGTGGAGTAGACCCTGTATTTCATCAGAGCAAAGCTTTTGGTATTCTTTGTTCATAGCGATGGCTCTACTTTTTCACGATGTACCTTCATATGAATCTTTGTAAGGAAGTTCTACCTCATGATTTTTTATGGTGCCAAAATGCAATGGGATTTTCTGAGCATACCTTTGCTTCAAATTATTTCTAGAGTTCTAAAATTTGTTGTTGTATATGGCTCTGGGCAATTTGATCTTTAATTCTTAGCTCAGTCCTTTTTCCATTCAATTCTTCTATTTTTAGTACTTTTTTCTGGACTGTGTGGATATGAGATGATATCCTGGATATAGATACAAAAGGGAGTTGGATAGAGATCTTTGAAGTTTTGGTTGGGGATGGAATAATGATGAAATAACTAAGAGATTTATTGGGTATTCTGGCGGAACCATGTGGCTCAATAGTAGAAAAGAAGGGAGTGCCAAGAATGAAGGCAACTGGGATTTTTGTTAACAAGAATTTTAAGGATAGACAATAATGTTGGAAACATAAAGTTGCTTCAGGTATTTCATAGAGTAGTTGAGTAGGTTGGTTTCCCAAACCGATAGCACTTTTTGGGTTTTATGCCAAAATTGGACAGGAATGATTTCTTTATTTAGAAGATTTAGATCAGAACCAGTATCTAGTAAGGTTTTGAGCCGAAACCTTTTTCCCTTGATCATGATATCTAGAAGAACATGGAATTTTTGGTGTTCAATGGACAAGATTTGTTGCTTATCTTCTTTTATTGTGGCTTTTTTAATGTCTTTTTTTATCTTGCTAATTTCTTTGCCCGGATCAGATATGGATATAGTTTGGACAGGGTAGGAAACAAGTGGGGTGAGGATAGGTTGTATGAGAAAAGGGGAAAGGATTTTTCTTGCCAACTGGTTTCTGCAGAATGTGGCATGAAATTCTTGTTGTGCTTTCCACTCATAAAAGGAAATCCAGACATCCTTTCATATAATTTTTCCATGTTATTGACAAATCTATTTTTTCTTTGTCTAGTGTAGATTTTGAGAATTGCTCAGCATTAGGATGAGTAAAGAGATCCCAATTTAGCATGAGTTTTATCCAATCTTCTTTTACATGATTTTTCTTGCACCCTCTCATTAGGGTAAGGAATTTTCTTATTTCTGGTATTGTCAGTCTTTTTAAATCCTCTGGAATAGCAGTCAAGAAAATCAAGGTAAAAGAAAAAACATTGCCATTTCTTCATATATCTGACGATGATCTTTACAAAATTGTTGAAACGGATGCTAGCAATCTTGGATGAGGAGTTGTACTCAAAAAAATCAAAATTCATAATGGCATACAAACAGAAGAAATAGTTCAGTGATGCCAGTTAAAAAGGCATAAAAGAGTTTTGAACAAAGAAGTTAAAAAGGCCAGTGATGCCAAGTTTGCTTGATGGCAGGCTTTATTCAGTAATTTTGATTTTGATACAGAACATATCAAAGGTACATCTAATAGTATTCGAGATTTCCTAAGCTGAGAACATTTGCAATCTCATGCAATGATCATCTTTGTTTACTGGAAAAATGGCTCAGAAGTCTTAACGTCTATCCCCGATCTTCTCAGTTGGGAACAATACAAAGAAGAATGGAGGTCACATTGGGAATTAAGAAGCACTCAGATCATAAATTCAACAAGTTTACATTGCCCACAAAGAATGGTCCTTCAGGTTCGAGCAAGACCAACATCAAATGTTCTACTCCCCGTCATCACCAGAGTAGCTCAAAAGGCATATGAAGCTTAGAATGATTTAAGAAGTACCTTCCATGATATTGATCTTATTTGGGAAATCCAAAACCATAGAGGACCACATCAACAATACTATTCTTTGCATAGACCAAGGCTGTTACTACAGTGGCCTGAAAGAAATCCTAGCATCTATTTTCCTGACAGTGATTATGATTATTCTCGCTACAAAAACTTATGGTGGGATTTCTTACAAAAATAAAATGACCTAACCCTGATCAAGTTTGGAAATGTAAACACTGCCACATCAAGAAGACCTCCAACTTGGCTAGCCGAATGGTGGGAAGCATTCGGAGTTAACAAAATCACAGTTGATCCAAAACTGATATGTTCCATGAGTACTCTCCCACTTCATAGAGTACAAAACCTCTACCAATATGGACCTAATGATGGATAAATCTTATGTAATTTTATTTTAAATCACCACCAATGGGTCAATAAAACCATAACTTCCATACAAATGATGAATAGACATCCAGTCATAGTACACAAACGTTATACGAAGATGTGGGACACATTGATATATGAAGAAAAAATTCATACTCACATTGAAAATGACTAATAAGTCTATCATGTATTACTGGTCGACAGTGGTGTCAGTCGATTTTCGTGGGTTCACGATACAAACTCCACTTTGTACAAACTCTTGTCATTTATCTGTCGCAAGGAATCTTGGAAACCCAGAGCACTTCTCTGGATTTTGGTGTGGTTTGACCCGCATTTCCAAGGTACTTCCAAATATGTGGAAATATGATTAGAATATTGGTCAGATGGCTCTTGCATGTTCTCTCCGCCAAGTATACAATAAATCTAGAAAGTAGATTTGATTCTTAGGGGAATAAGTCGAATGTCTTCTCAAAAAATGATTCCTTTCTGCAAAAAAATTGTATATAAGGAGAAGGGAGGTTCATAGCAAAGGGTCTCAGTTTTTAGTCAATCTGAGTCTTCTAAGCTCCCTCTCTTTGAGCTTTGAGTCTTTCTTTTAAGTTGCTTTGATAAGCCTGTGTGATTTTGGCTTCTCCAGCATGAACCTAAAGTGGAAGAAGCATTTAGTTTCAGTCTATAAGTCTGTGAGGAATGTTTTGAGAGATAGCATCTTGTGATCAAGTTCAAGTCTATAAACCCATGTTGTTTTGGCTCATATAATACAAATGAGCTTCCGCATGTTTATCTCTGAAAAATTGTCTATTCTCTTGTCTGTGTATTTTTCTATTTTGTTTGCCTACTAAAGCGATTGTTGGAAGTTCATTGGAGATTGGTGCCCGAAAGTTCACTGAGAATATTGTCGAAAGTTCACTTAGATCTTGAAGAGCGTAGTGGTAAGTCCCACTAGGCAGGTGGCCGCTAAGTGCAGTAAGGCGTTGGGTTGTTCAAAGGTTCAAGATGGGAGATTCTTGGGTTCACCTAGGGGGTCGCCAGGTTAAAGCTGAGATCACAGAAGAAAGCATCGGCAAAAGCAGAAAATCAAAGAAAAGAAAGAAAGACAACCTTTCAAGCTTCATTCTTCATCGGAGGAAGCCTCTATGTTTACAAAATGGTATCAGAACCAAGCCTCATTTTGACCCGGGTATGATATCATACTTATCTCTCTGTTATATGTTTCATTAGTATATATATCTGTGAGAACCGTATCAAAAGTCTCAAGCCTTTGAAAGACAAGGTTTCCACTTTTGTGACTCTCTTAGTTCTAGCTAGTCATTGCCTGAGCAATCCTCCAGGAGCCTATTCAAAATTCTCTCAGAGAACTATAATTAAACACCCTGCTTTTTTGTGCAGTGATAGTTATTACTATCTTTAAATTTATGGATCGCTCTATGTCTTTTAAATAAGAAAGGGATGTTGAATGCAGTACTTATGAAAGTAGCCTTAGCTCCATGTTCTCTGATAAAGTTGTTGAAAGGTATTTAAGTTTAACACATTCTGATCCCATAACTTGTCTCATGATCCACTACATGCCCTCCATTGAGACATTAGATCCTAGACTCCAAGACGTCTATAAAGGTATGAGACCACCTGGATCTCCCAAATATGGATTGGGTTACATAGAACAATGTGACAAAGTTATTCCATCCTGCATATTTGATAATCCCATACCCCCATCTCTCCAAAGACAAATATTTCTAAAATCCATAAATTTCACTCTATCATGATGGGATGTCCAAAAAACACCATTGAAGAAAAATGGATAAAGAAAATGCTAAATTGGGATCTTTTTACTCATCCATAGTCAAAAGAATTCAAGTTATCCATCCCTAATGAGGAAAAACCCTTCTGTCTCAAGAATGGCAGACATTTATCTCCAAAAACAATCTTTGGATTTCTTTCTATGTCTGGAAACAAAAATTGCAAAATCCAACAGTCCAAATGTTAGAAGCAAGAAGTCCTTCTAGACATGAATGGAAAAATCTGGAAGGAAAACCAGTAGAATCAACATCTGCCTTCCCGCCTTTCAAAGGCATTATCCTTGAAGATGGAAACAAACAAGCTAGAGATGTGCCTCTTATGTTGGTAGATGAAGTTGCCCAACTATCTGGTTTAGAAAGAAAAGTACAGTCTGTTTATGAACAGATAAACCAGACTAATACAGCCTTGAGAGGAATGGCTACTCACACTTTTGTAACAAATGATTATGCCCGAAAAGGACAAATCAGAGATCTACAAGTTTATACAAACACAATAGTCCAGTATGTAAACCAATTAAACAACAGAGTAACGGATATTATTGATTATGTTGAAAAAACACAAGAGTTAGTAAAGCAGAAAATTGACGATTATGCTAAGAATCACGAGGAATTAATGGAAGGATTAGGAGAATATTTTTCAGTAGTAGGAAAAACTCTCTTAAAAATACAAGAGAAAGATACTCATCCAGATAAACCAATTCCTCGGTCTTTTATTCTTCCCCACACAACCATATCTATCATTTCTCATGTATATATCCCAGAAGAAAAAGAAATTCAAAAAAAATTCCCAACTCATTTTCCAACACAAGACGTTGATCCCTCTTCCTCTACCAATCCAAATATTTCCCTAGTCTCCATCCAACGCCCTTCATATGAAAATATATCTCATCATATGAGCAGACCACCAACACCTAATCTTCTTGGAAAAGGAAAAATGCATGATTCACAGTCATTTGGTGAAGAATGGTTTCTCGAATGGAATATAGATGGTCTGTGAATTGGCTAGATTCGCCAATTGCTTGACAGAATGTATGTTTCTTACAGAATAATGTGTATGAAAGGGAAAACTGAAATAGAGGCATGCAAATATTTGATTCAATGCTTCATGGGAACTTTGAGTAAATGGTGGGAAATTATCTCATCTCCAATAATGATAGCAAAAATGGAAGCATAAGTACTCAAAGATGACCAAGGAGATGTAGTGTATCACCTTAATGGAACACCACAGAGTAATATGATTGGAGCCCTTACCACACTAATCTTAGAACACTAGTGTGAGACAGAAGAAGAAATTGCTGGCAAACATGAACTGATATTAATGAATATCAAATGTAGAAATATGTCTGAATACAAAGAATTCCACAAAGAATGGACCCAAAGGATATATGAAGTAAAATATAGCCAGAATATTTTGTGGAAACAAGTATACCTTGCCACCATCCCTAGCAAATTTGTTGAATATCTCAAAATGCAAGAAATCTTCAAATTACCTTATGAAATGTATACTTGGAGTGAAATTTACTCAATCATCACCAAAGCCTTGATAGGATTATGTACAAATATGAAAGTCCACAAGTCTATACAGAAATTGTCTCGTCTACTAGATAGTAAATCTATCTATGAAAAATATGGACTATATCTGGTTGACCCTGTCAAGCGGAGAAAGAAAGAAAATAAGCAACATCACAATATGAAGACAACGAAAGATAGATGGAATCTAGCCAGAAAATCCAGGTATACACAAAGAACTCACTACTTTAATCCAAAATATATAAAACTAAAAACACATTCTGCTCAAGAAAGACAGAAAGTACAATGTTGGCTATGTGGTAAATCTGGACACATTGCAAGCTCATGCCCAGAGGGAAAAACTTCAAGAAATTCCAAAGGGAAAATATCTGAACAAAGGACTAGAGAAGCACAAAAAAAGGTCGTCATAGAAACCGAGCGACAATTAAAAAATAGAACACAATGTAACAGGTGTGGAGCAAATGATCATACCACAAACCAATGTCCTCACCATCCTTTTGTCAAAAGAGAAGAAGTTCATCTTCTCTTTTGAGTATGCTAAGAATCAACAGATACTTCAGAATTTGAGTATGCTTCATCCGATGAAGAAATTTGCATGGATCATCATTGCCATTGCAATGATCCTAACTATTGTTTATGTGAAAATTGTTCTGGTTCTGATTCAACATCAGACTCTCCCAAGCATAGAGAAAAATAAAAGTATGTATGTGGTAAGACACAGGTGATCAGAATGCTCAAATTCTAGCACATATCAAATCTTTACCAGAAGGGGAAATGAAGAAAGGTATTCTACAATTATTTTTAAAAACAATGGCCTCCGAACAGAAACAGAAGGATCCAAGAGTTTATTCTTCAACAGGTACGAAGCCTTTATTTTTAGATGCTTCATTTGAAAGAAATACCAAGTCTTTTATCAAGCATAATAAGGAGACCAAGCTCCAACATCCTTCTTTGACTGATTTGGCTAAATAAGTACTTTATCTAAAGAAATAAGTTGCATAATTCACCTCAAGCTTAATCAATATGAAAAAACTTTTGAAGATTCATATAAAGTTGATTCTTGGGCTCGCCAAGAAATAAAATCTCTAAAAGAACAAGTGACATCATCTCCTCCTCCACTTGAAGATGTGGCCAATGAACAAGAAAATACTCTACACATCGCCAGACATGATCCCAACCATTTACAAGGGTTAAATGTTATGAAAATATTGGCTATCCAATACCAGAAATACCATGTTGAAATCATTATAGAAATTGAAGGAGAAATCTTCTTCCTCAATGCTTTGTTAGATACTGGTCCTGACATGAATTTACTCAATCAATATTTGATCCCTTCTAAATACTAGCTCCCTAGTAAATATTCTGTTGTAGGTCTGGGAAATGTTTCTACCAATATTAGCTTTGAAGTTCCTAAGGCATTAATATGGTTTGACCAATGTTCCCTTGGTATGAAATTCCTCCTCAATGATCTTCCTGTAGATTGTGTCCTAGGAACTCATTTTCTTGCAGTTGTTGAACCACATGGGTCAGCAAAAACATCCTTAGGTCATCCATCCTATTATCTCATCATCCCTAGTCTTATAAGCAATGGTCCTCCTGTCAAAAAAACACTTTCGTTCATTTCAAAACCATAGATAAATACTGTCTTTTTCCCAACCACAAGTCTTATCATTATAGAAACCTAGGATGATTTGAATAATAGACCAGCAAAAAAGCATATTGATGATAACCTTGGATGGACAGAATATCATCAAAATTGGGCACCAAATTGGGAATTGCGTTGGTTTGAAGGGATTGAGTTTGGGCTCCCAGGATTCTCTTCCAATACTAGCATACATGTAATTCCACCTCAACATCTTATAGGAAGAATGCACCAAGTGCCAACCCTTGCAGCCAGAGAAAAATTGGTAGAAATGGAAGATATAACTAGACTGCGCTCTATATTCAGGAGATGGTATTGTCAAAATCTACAACAATGGCAGACTACACCAGACCATTCTTATTTTGTTATCAACTGAATGAGATCTCTACAGTCTTGGCCAGAACAAGATCCTTTTCAAAGACTTTTTGAAATCAATTATCATCAATACAAGGATATGTGGGACCACATGTGTTTATGGAGTCACAGATACATATATTATTACTGCATAATGAAATTTTCAAGTAATTTTAGAAATAACACTAATCTTGAGCTAGAATGGCTTGAAGCATGGTGGAAAAATTTTGGTTTAAACTCAAGTGTCATTCATCCAGACGTCATAGAAACTTGGCAATTTGTCCACCAAGTAAATATGTCAGATAATGTTCATTGTCTTGGCCAAATCTCCAATACTGGTTTCATGAACATATTTATAGATGAAAAGCATCATTAGGTCATCAGAATCAAATATGCCCTTCAACAATAAGAAGATAGCAATGAAAACCCAAATATGTACCGGGAGGTTTTTACACAACATTGGGATCCATATCGTTTTAACCATTTTCATGATCAGCCTGTTGAATAAAGGTTATTAGTGGGACCTATCCACTCTAATGTCTAACTGGCCAATAGTGGTGTTAGTTGATTTCTGTGGGTTCACGATATGAACTCCACTTTGTACAAACTCTTGTCGTTTATCTGTCGCAAGGAATCTTGGAAACCCAGAGCACTTCTCTGGCTTTTGGCGTGGTTTGACCCGCATTTCCAAGGTACTTCCAAATACGTGGAAATATGATTAGAATATTGATTGTATGTCTCTTGCATGTTCTCTCCGCCAAGTATACAATAAATCTAGAAGGTATATTTGATTCTTAGGGGAATAAGTCGAATTTCTTTTCAAAAAATGATTCCTTTCTCCAAAAAATTGTGTAGAAGGAGAAGGGAGGTTCATAGCAAAGGGTCTCAGTTTTTATTAAGTCTGAGTCTTCTAAGCTCTCTCTCTTTGACCTTTGAGTCTTTCTTTTAAGTTGCTTTGATAATCCTGCATGATTATGGCTCGACCAGCACGAACCTAAAGTGGCAGAAGCATTTAGTTTCAGTCTATAAGTCTATGTGGAATGTTTTGAGAGAGAGAAGCATGTGCTCAAGTTCAAGTCTATAAACCCATGTTGTTTTGACTCATATAATACAAATCAAATTCCGCATGTTTATCTCTGAAAATTGTCTATTCTCTTGTCTGTGTATTTTTCTATTTTGTTTGCCTACTAAAGTGATTGTCGGAAGTTCACTGGAGGTTGGTGCCCGAAAGTTCATTGAGAAGATTGCCAGAATTTCACCTAGGTCCTGAAGAGCATCGTGGTAAGTCCCGCTAGGAAAATGGTCGCTAAGGGAAGTAAGGTGTTGGTTTGTTCGAAGGTTCAAGCTGGGATCTTCTTGGGTTCACCTAGGGGGTCGCCAGGTTCAAGCTGAGATCGCAGAAGAAAGCATCGAAAAAAGAAGAAAAGAAAAGACAAGCAAACAAGACAACCTTTCAAGCTTCATTCTCCGTCGGAGGAAGCCTCTGTGTTTACAAAATGGTATTAGAGCAGAAGAAATCATCGACAAAAGCATAAAAGTAAATACAACCAAGCAAGGCAACCTTTCAACCTTCATTTTCCGTCGGAGGAAGCCTCTGTGTTTACAAAATGGTATCAAGCTAGGAAGGTTCAAGCTGGGATCTTCTTGGATTCACCTAGGGGGTCGCCAAGTTCAAGCTGGGATCTTCTTGGGTTCACCTAGGGGGTCGCCAAGTTCAAGTTGAGATCGCAGAAGAAAGCATCGACAAAAGTAGAAAAGCAAAGACAAGCAAGCAAGACAACCTTTCAAGCTTCATTCTCTGTCAGAGGAAGCCTCCGTGTTTACAAAATGGTATCAGAGCCAAGCCTCATTTTGACCCAGGTATGATAACAAAATTATCTCTCTGTTATATGTTTCATTAGTATATATATCTGCGAGAACCGTATCAAAAGTCTCGGGCCTTTGAAAGACAAGGTTTCCACTTTTGTGACTCTCTTAGTTCTAACTAGTCATTGCCTGAGCAGTCGTCCAGGAGCCTATTCAAAATTCTCTCAAAGAACTAGAATTAAACACCCTGCTTTTCTGTGCAGTGATAGTTATTACTATCTTTAAAGTTATGGATCACTTTGTGTCTTTTAAATAATTAAAGGATGTTGAATGTAGTACTTTTGAAAGTAGCCTTAGCTCCATGTTCTCTGATAATAATGTTGAATGTTTAAACAAGCCAATATAGAAGTAGTTGAGTCACAACCTCAAGCCGCATGGAGATTACCCAATATCTCTCCCAACCAAGTATATAGTGATTTGAGCACGTTTCATCTCTGTGCCATTACCAGAGTTTTTGTCAAATAATCAATCAGCCATATCCAACAAAACAGTGATGTAAGTCAAACCATTTCCTTGCTCAATGTTAAAGAAATCCAAGCTTAAGCAAAGAAACATAAAACAAACTATATTCATTTTGGTTATATCTGAGTAGGCATCAATGCCTTAGTACATAAGGGAATAGATGCCTATGTCTATGCCCTATGTACCGTCTGAGACATGACTCACAAAAAATTTACCGACTCTCTCATTGGTGGCATTGTTTTGCCCTTATCAAATGGACCTGTATACTTTGATTGTTATCCAAATTTCTCAGTCTATACTTTTGATGAAAACCTTGAGGATATTCTTAAACTCCAAATCCACACTACTGGCTTTGACATGCGTAATACTCGCACTATATTTCTATCCACTCTCGTGGTTTCTTTCAACATACCAACACTTTATACCCTACTATGTTACATACACCCAACCAAAATTCTCAATCCAGTACACTCATCCTTACTAACCCTGTCAACCAAAAAATGGAACATCAACTCATCAAATGGGAAAACCTCTCTTTTCCCTCTCACTGGGTTATAGACATTCCCTGAAACCCGATCCAACATACCATCACCTCTGCACACATACAAGAATCACCTTCTTCTGTTGTGATCTCTTTCCCTCCTTCAAAACAGAGATTGCATACTAAGCATGGTGGACTTTTTACACCTTCTCCACCATCTACGACTTTGTGCTTACATCCCTCTCTCCAACCTCTAGCTTCCTCACTGAGACGAGTCCCCTTCTCTATCCAATGCTTATATTGTCACAAATTGGTAACTCTTTCAAGCCAATCCATGACCACAGGAGACAACCAAATCCAATTTGAACACCAATTCCATAATCCAAGAACAAACTTTCCTCCTCCCAGCTCTACGACAAAAGATCTTTCTCCACACCCTCAATGTTCAGAAATTATTTTTCCCCATGACAATCACATGCTAATGATAAACTCTCCTTCTCTTGACCTATACATTTCCCCTTGCCATTATATTCCAGAGGATTTAAAAAGACCATCAATACCAGAAATAAGAAAATTCCTTACCCTAATGAGAGGGTGCAAGAAAAAGCATGTAAAAGAAGATTGGATAAAACTCATGCTAAATTGGGATCTCTATACTCATGCTAATGCTGAGCAATTCTCAAAATCTACACCAGACAAAGAAAAAATATATTTTTCAATAGCATGGAAAAATTATATGAAAGAAAAGGATGTCTGGATTTCCTTTTACGAGTGGAAAGCACAACAAGAATTCCATGCCACATTCTGCAGAAACCAGTCAGCAAGAAAAATCCTTTCCCCTTTTCTCATACAACCTATTCTCACCCCACTTGTTTCCTGCCCTATCCAAACTATATCCATATCTGATCTAGGCAAAGAAATTAGCAAGCTAAAAACAGACATTAAAAAAGCCACAATAAAAGAAGATAAGCAACAAATCTTTTCCATTGAACACCAAAAATTCCATGTCCTTCTGGATATCATGATCAAGGGAAAAATGTTTCGGCTCAAAACCTTACTACATACTAGTTATGATCTAAATCTTCTAAACAAATAAATCATTCCTATCCAATTTTGGCATAAAACCCAACAAAGTGCTATTGGTTTGGGAAGCCAACCTACTCAACTACTCTATGAAATACCTGAAGCAACTTTATGTTTCCAGCATTATTGTCTATCCTTAACATTTCTGTTAACGGAAATCCCAGTTGCCTACATTCTTGGAACTCCCTTCTTTGTTTTTGTTGAGCCACATGGTTATGCCATACTACCCAATAAATCTCCTGGTTATTTCATCAATATTCCCTCCCCAACCAAAACTTCAAAGATCTTTATCCAACTCCCTTTTGTGTCTACACCCAGGATATCATCTCATATCCACACAGTCCAGAAAAAAGTACTAAAAATAGAAGAATTGAAGGGAAAAAGGACTGAGCTAAGAATTAAAGATCAAATTTCCCAGAGCCATATACAACAACAGATTTTAGAACTCCAGAAAGAATTTGAAGCAAAGGTATGCTCAGAAAATCCCATTGCATTTTGGCACCATAAAAAGCATGAGGTAGAGCTTCCTTACAAAGATTCATATGAAGGAATATCGTGCAAAATCAGAGCTATCCCTATGAACGCATAATACCAGAAGCTTTTCTCTGATGAAATACAAGGTCTACTCCACAAAGGACTTATCAGAGAATCTATTAGTCCATGGAATTTTTACGAATTCTATGTAAATAAACATTCTGAACAAGTAAGAGGAATCCCTAGATTGGTCATCAACTACAAACCTTTGAATATGGTATTGGTGGATGACACATACCCTATCCTTAACAAGTCCAGTTTGGTGACCAGAATTGCTAGAGCAAAGATCTTCTCTAAGTTTGATCTAAAATCAGGTTTTTGGCAAGTGGCCATAAAAGAAGAAGATAAGTTCAAAACTGCCTTCAGTGTTCCCGCGGGACACTATGAATGGAATGTCATGCCCTTTGGATTGAAAAATGCCCCTTCCAAATTTCAGAGAGTCATGGATGATGCCCTAAAACAATACTTTGATTGGTTGATTGTTTATATTGATGACATCCTAGTATTTTCTTCCTCTGTTGAACAACACTTCAAACATCTTAGAAAGTTCTTGTAGATTATCCAAAAGGCTAGATTAGTATTTTCAAAAAAGAAACTAGAACTATTCAAAACAAAGATAAAGTATCTTGGGCACAACATAAATAATGGTGAATTGGTCCTCCAAAACCATCTTGTTGAATTTGCAGATAAATTCCCAGACAAAATTATGGACAAATTACAACTCCAAAGATTCTTGGGAAGTCTCAATTATATAAGCCATTTTTATAAAGACTGTGCACAAGATAGAAAGTTGTTGAATGACAGGTTGAAGAAAGAAGCAAATCCTTGGACAGACGCACATACCCAAGTAGTCAAGAAAATCAAGGCAAGAGAAAAAGCATTGCCACTTCTTCATATATCTGAGGATGATCTTTACAAAATTGTTGAAACAGATGCTAGCAATCTTGGATGGGGAGTTGTACTCAAATAAATCAAAATTCATAATGGCATACATACAAAATAAATAGTTTAGTTTGCCTCTGGTCTCTGGCAACCTAGTGAGAAAAACTATTTTTCATTAGACAAAGAAATAAAAGATTCCTTGAATGCAATACACAAGTTTGAAATTTTTCTTATCAATAAATTTTTTTTGTTGAGAACAGATGTTGCAGCCATGAAAAGAGTTTTGAACAAAGTTAAAAAGGCCAATGATGCCAAGTTTGCTCGATGGTAGGTTTTATTCAGTAATTTTGATTTTGATATAGAACATATCAAAGGTACATATAATAGTATTGCAAATTTCCTAACCCGAGAACATTTGCAATCTCATGCAATGATAATCTATGTTCGTTGACAAAATGGCTCAGAAGTCTTAATGTCTATCCCCGATCTTCTTATTTGGGAACAATACAAAGAATAATGGATGCCACATTGGGAATTAAGAAGCACTCAGATCATAAATTCAACAAGTTCACATTGCCAACAAAGAATGGTCCTCGAGGTTCGAGCAAGACCAACATCAAATGTTCTACTCCTCTTCGTCACCAGAGCAGCTCAAAAGGAATATGAAGCTTAGGATGCTTTAAGTAGTACCTTCCATGATATTGATCTTATTTGGGAAATCCACAACCACAGAGGACTACATCAACAATACTATTGTTTGCACATACCAAGGCTATTACTACAGTGGCCTAAAAGAAATCCTAGCATCTATTTTCCTGATAGTGATTATGATTATTCTCACTACAAAAACTTATGGTGGGATTTCTTACAAAAAAAAATTACCTAACCCTGATCAAGTTTGGAAATGTAAACACTGCCACATCAGGAAGACCTCCAACTTGGCTAGCCGAATGGTGGGAAGCATTCGGAGTTAACAAAAGCGTAGTTGATCCAGAACTAATATGTTCCATGAGTACTCTCCCACTTCACAGAGTACAAACCTCTGCCAATATGGACCTAATGATAGAGAAATCTTATGTAATTTTATTTTAAATCACCACCAATGGGTCAATAAAACCAGAACTTCCATCCAAATGATGAATAGACAACTAGTCATAGTACGCAAACACTATATGAAGATGTGCGACAAATTGAGATATGAAGAAAAAATTCATACTCACATTGAAAATGACTAATAAGTCTATCATGTATTACTGGCCGACAGTGGTGTCAGTCGATTTCCATGGGTTCACGATATGAACTCCACTTTGTACAAACTCTTGTCGTTTATCTATCACAAGGAATCTTGGAAACTCAGAGCACTTCCCTGGATTTTGGCGTGGTTTGACCTGCATTTCCAAGGTACTTCCAAATACGTGGAAATATGATTAGAATATTAGTCGTATGGCTCTTGCATGTTCTCTCCACCAAGTATACAATAAATCTAGAAAGTAGATTTGATTCTTAAGGGAATAAGTCGAATGTCTTTTCAAAAAATGATTCCTTTCTCCAAAAAAATTGTATATAAGGAGAAGGGAGGTTCATAGCAAAGGGTCTCAGTTTTTAGTCAGTCTGAGTCTTCTAAGATCCCTCTATTTGAGCTTTGAGTCTTTCTTTTAAGTTTCTTTGATAATCCTGCATGATTCTGGCTCGGTCAGCACGAACCTAAAGTGGCAGAAGAATTTAGTTTCAGTCTATAATTCTGTG
The DNA here is from genome assembly GCA_000966675.3 of Picea glauca. NCBI lineage: Eukaryota > Viridiplantae > Streptophyta > Pinopsida > Pinales > Pinaceae > Picea > Picea glauca. Next base: position 19,125 of record JZKD02S1382054.1, on the reverse strand, counting down.
TGGAATGTTTTGAGAGAGAGCAGTTTGTGCTCAAGTTCAAGTCTGTAAACCCATTTCATTTTGGCTCATTTAATACAAATCATCTTCTGCATGTTTATCTCTGAAAATTGTCTATTCTCTTGTCTGTGTATTTTTCTATTTTATTTTCCTACTAAAGCGATTGTCGGAAGTTCACTGGAGGTTGGTGCCCAAAATTTCACTGAGAAGATTGTCGAAAGTTCACTTAGGTCCTGAAGTGCTTCAGGGTAAGTCCCGCTAGGCAGGTGGCCACTAAGGGAAGTAAGGCATTGGGTTGTTCAAAATTTCAAGTTGGGATCTTCTTGGGTTCACCTAGGGGGTCGTCAGGTTCAAGCTGAGATTGCAAAAGAAATCATCAGCAAAAGAAGAAAAGAAAAGAGAAGCAAGCAAGGCAACCTTTCAAGCTTCATTCTCCGTCGGAGGAAGCCTCTATGTTTACAAAATGGTATAGAGTGATCCATAACTTTAAAGATAGTAATAACTATCACTGCACAGAAAAGCATGGTGTTTAATTCTAGTTCTCTGAGAGAATTTTGAATAGGCTCCTGGTCGACTGCTCAGGCAATGACTATCTAGAACTAAGAGAGTCGCAAAAGTGGAAACCTTGTCCTTCAAAGGCCTGAGACTTTTGATACGGTTCTCGCAGATATATATAATAATGAAACATATAACAGAGAGATAAGTCTATTATCATACCTGGGTCAAAATGAGGCTTGTCTCTGATACCATTTTGTAAACACAGAGGCTTCCTCTGACGGAGAATGAAGCTTGAAAGGTTGTCTTGCTTTCCTGTCTTTGATTTTCTTCTTTTTTCGATGTTTTCTTATGCGATCTCATCTTGAACCTGGCGACCCCCTAGGTGAACCCAATAAGATCCCAGGTTGAACCTTCGAACATCCCAACGCCTTACTGCCCTTAGCAACCACCTGCTTAGCAGGATTTACCATGACTCTCTTCAGAACCTAAGTGAACTTCTAGCAATCTTCTCAGTGAAATTTCGGGCACCAACCTCCAGTGAATTTCCGACAATCTCTTTAGTAAGAAAACAAAATAGAAAAATACACAGACAAGAGAATAGACAAGTTTCAAAGATAAACATGCGGAAGATGATTTGTGTTATATGAGCTAAAACGACATGGGTTTACAGACTTGAACTTGAGCACAGTCGTCTCTCTCTCAAAACATTCCACAGAGACTTATAGATTGCAACTAAATGCTTCTGCTAATTTAGGTTCGTGTTGGCTGAACCAGAATCATGCAGGCTTATCAAAGAAACTTAAAAGAAAGAATCAAAGCTCAAAGAGAAGGAGCTTATAAGACTCAGACTAACAAAAAACTGAGACCCTTGCTATGAACCTCCCTTCTCCTTATATACAATTTTTTGGAGAAAGGAATCATTTTTTGGAAAGACATTCGACTTATTCCCCTAAGAATCAAATATACTTTCTAGATTTATTGTATACTTGGCGGAGAGAACATGCAAGAGCCATCCGACCAATATTCTAATCATATTTCCACGTATTTGGAAGTATTTGGAAGTATCTTGGAAATGCAGGTCAAACCACGCCAAAATCTAGAGAAGTGCTCTGGGTTTCCAAGATTCCTTGTGACAGATAAAGGACAATAGTGTGTACAAAGTGGAGTTTGTATCGTGAACCCACAAAAATCGACTGACACCATTGTCGGCCAGTAAGACATGATAGTGGACAGGTCCCACTAATAACCTTTATTCAACAGGCTGATCATGAAAATGGTTAAAACGATATGGATCCCAATGTTGTGTAAAAACCTCCCGGTACATATTTGGGTCTTCATTGCTATCTTCTTCTTGTTGAAGGACATATTTGATTCGGATGACCCAGGGATTTTTTTCATCTATGAACATGTTGATGAAACTAGTATTGGAGATTTGGCCAAGATGATGAACATTATCTGACAGATTTACTTGGTGGATAGATTGTCAAGTTTCTATGACATCTGGATGAATGCCACTTGAGTTTAAACCAAACTTTTTCCACCATGCTTCAAGCCATTTTGGTTCAGGATTAGTGTTATTTCTGAAATTACTTGGAAATTTCATCATGCAGTAATAATATCTGTATATGTTGCTCCATAAACACCACATGCCTTGTATTGATGATAATTGATTTCAAAAATTCTTTAAGAAGGATCTTGTTCTGGCCAAGACTATAGAGATCTCATTTGGTTGATAACAAAATAAGAATGGTTTGGTGTAGTCTGCCATTGTTGTAGATTTTGACAATACCATCTCCTGAATGTAGAGCACAGTCTGGTTATATCTCCCATTTCTACCAATTTTTCTTTGGTTGCAAGGGTTGGCACCCGGTGCATTCTTCCTATAATATGTTGAGGTGGAATTAAAGGTATGCTAGTGTTGGAAGAGAATCCTGGGAGCCCAAACTCAATCCCTTCAAACCAACACAATTCCCATTATGGTGCCCAATTTTGATGATATTATGTCCATCCAAGGTTATCATCAATATGCTTTGTTGCTAGTTTATTATTCAAATCATCCCAGATTTCTATAATGATAAGACTTGCGGTTGGGCAAAAGACAGTATTTATCTGTGGTTTTGAAATGAACGGAAGTATTTTTTTGACAGGGGGACCATTGCTTATAAGACTAGGGATGGTGAGATAATAGGCTAGATGACCTAAGTATGTTCTTATTGACCCATGTGGTTCAACAACTGCAAGAAAAGGAGTTCCTGGGATACAATCTACAGGAAGATCAGCGAGGAGGAATTTCATACCAATGGAACATTGGTCAAACCATATTAGTGCCTTAGGAACTTCAAAGCTAATATTGGTAGAAACATTTCCCAGACCTACAACAGAATATTTACTAGGGAACCAATATTTAGAAGGGATCAAATCTTGATTGAGTAAATTCATGTCAGAACCAGTATCTAACAAAGCATTAAGGAAGAAGATTTCTCCTTCAATTTCTATAATGATTTCAACATGGTATTTCTGGTATTGGATAGTCAATATTTTCATAGCATTTAACCCTTGTAAATGGTTGGGATCATTTATGGCGATATGTAGATTATTTTCTTGTTCATTGGCCACATCTTCAAGTGGAGGAGGAGATGATGTCACTTGTTATTTTAGAGATTTTATTTCTTGGCGAGCCCAAGAATCAACTATATATGAATCTTCAGAAGTTTCTTCATACTGATTAAGCTTGAGGCGAAGTTCTACAACTTCTTTCTTTAGATAAAATACTTCTTTAGCCAAATCAATCAAAGAAGGATGTTGGAGCTTGGTCTCCTTATTGTGCTTGATAAAACACTTGGTATTTATTTCAAATGAAGCATCTAAAAATAAAGGCTTTGTACCTATTGAAGAAGAAACTCTTGGATCCTTTTGTTTCTGTTCAGAGGCCATTGTTTTTAAAAAGGATTCTAGAAGACCTTTCTTCATTTCCCCTTCTGGTAAAGATTTGATCTATGCTAGCATTTGAGCATCTTGATCACCCGTGTCTTGCCACATACATACTTTTATTTTTTCTCTGTGCTTGGGAGAGTCTGATGTTGAATCTTCATGGAGAAGATGAAATTATTCTCTTTTGACAAAAGGATGGTGAGGACATTGGTTTGTGGTATGATCATTTTCTCCACACCTGTTACATTGTGTTCTATTTGTTAATTGTCACTCGGTTTCTATGCCGGCCTTTTGCTATTCTTCTCTGGCCCTTTGTTCAGATATTTTCCCTTTGGAATTTCTTGAAGTTTTTCCCTCTGGGCATGAGCTTGCAATGTGTCTAGATTTACCACATAGCCAACATTGTACTTTCTATCTTTCTTGAGCAGAATGTGTTTTTAGTTTTATATCTTCTGGATTAAAGTAGTGAGTTCTTTGTGTATACCTAGATTTTCTGGCTGGATTCCATCTATCTTTCATTGTATTCATATTGTCTTGGTGCTTATTTTCTTTCTTTCTCCGCTTGACAGGGTCAGCCAGATATAGTCCATATTTTTCACAGATAGATTTACTATCTGGTAAATGAGATAATTTCTGGATAGACTTGCGGACTTTCATATTTGTACATAATCCTATCAAGGCTTTGGTGATGAGTGAGTAAATTTCACCCCAAGTATACATTTCATAAGGTAATTTGAAAATTTGCTTCATTTTGAGATATTCAACAAATTTGCTAGGGATGGTGACAAGGTATACTTGTTTCCACAAAAGATTCTGGCTATCTTTTACTTCATATATCCTTTGGGTCCATTCTTTGTGGAATTCTTAGTATTCAAACATCTTTCTACATTTTATATTCATTAATATTAGTTCATGTTTGTAATTTATTCTTCTGTCCCACACCAGTGTTCTAAGATGTAACGCACCCACTACCATAATCAAATTTTCCGTTGCTTTCTGCAAAATCAGAGCCCCCGAAATATCTACGGAGGCCTAGCATAAGCTAGCTCTTTCTCTGTCTACTCCCTTGTGATCGTGGGTCATGATCACAGGTCAAATAACCATGGTGCCTCTCAGCAATTCATGAATCGGCGCTACAGAAATGTCGAATCGTTCGACTTTGCAACCGTCGAACCCCGACAGGGCTAGCGACTGGCCAATAGGGACGAATCCCAACAGGGTTAGCGAATGGCCAATAGGAACGGGCCTTGTCGCGTGGTTGAGTGGAGTATAGGTGGAAAGAGGGAAGCACGACACGGTGGGCGACGTGACAGGAGATGGGTCCCACTTCACATGCAACACCATTTTGGACCCCCCCCCCATTAAAGGTAGAATGGCAAGGGGGGTCCAGAATTCGCCTGAGCATCGTTGATCAAGGAAAATAAATCCTGACCGTTCGATTCCGGACCCCCCCCTCACTGCTAAAGGCAGAACAGCAAGGGGGCTCTGGAATGAAGCCTCAGCCGTAGATCTGGGTGGGTGGACTCTGGTCGTCTAAATCTTCTCGCCACTTACCCTAATGCGCATTCGCGCCCCAGCTTAAAGCTGGCATCTCTTCCTCACATCTCACGGTCATCCCAGACCTTGGATCCTCTGAGAGGATCCTGTCCGTTCATCATAGCCTAACCACATGCTAACATCTCAATGTTTATAAGTCTAGATTTCGGGGTTTGAGATCATAGGGGAACATGCCCTTCGGTATCCCGAATGTCGAAACTCCGAAGTGTTGAACGATCCTCAATCGGTGATTAGCCCCTTGGGTTATGCCTTGGTCAATATGACCTCTTCCCATATGACTACAGTCTCTCTTCCGTCGGGATTTACCAAGGCGAGAGCCCGACCTCTTGTCAATGGGACTCCCGAATCCCCGATCCCCGATTTCCCGAAACGGGTAATCTCTCAACACATAGCCTCCCGAAATCGATCGGTCTACGACTGCTTCGAGGTTTCCACCATGGAACATCCCGATCTCTCATCACCAGAACTCCCGAGTTCTCGATTCCCGATTTCCTGAAATGGGAAATCTCACGACATGTTGCCTCTTTTAATCGGATGACCCGAATCTACTTTGAGGTTTCTACCATGGAATGCCCCGATATTTCGTCACCATAACTCCCGAGTTTGCGATTCCCAATTTCCCGAAATGGGAAATCTCATGACACGTGGCATCCTTAAATCAGACGGTCCAGATCTGTCTCGGGGTTTCCACGATGGAAAGTCTCGATCTCTCATCACCAAAACTCCCGAGTTTGCGATTCCTTATTTCCCGAAATGGAAAATCTCTTGACACGTGGCCTCCATTACTCGGACAATCTAGATCTATTTCGGGGCTTTCGCCCCTATTCACTGGGGGATTAACCCTCGGGTATCTCCTGAAAGATCTAATGGCTGTCGGGTTTTCCAGCTGAGATCTGACGACTCAGACAGGTTCCTAACTTGTGTGCTCTCCCACGACTCCATGGACGTGGAAAGATCAACGGTCTGGATGCTCTCATGGACCGTGGGGATCTACGGTCCCGACCTCTTTGCTACCCACAAAGACACAGAAAGGCACAGGGGTAAGGCACTTAACATCCTACTTTCTCCTACCAAATCTAACGGTCATGAGTGACCACAAATTTCCCGACAAAATCTCGTCCGTCGATCACTACCTATCAAGGTTAAGGCACTTAACTTTCCAGCTTCTTCTTTTTATCTGACGGTCATGAGTGACCACAGATCTCCCGACGGGATCTCTTCCATCGATTCGATACTTATCAGGGATTTCTTAAGGCCTTATGCCTTCATGTTCTCCTTCCAGGATCTTGATGGGATTTTCAAGAAGGGTAACTCTATGGGGAGGTTTACCCAGGGTACTATCTGAGGCAGATAAGGGTATCTCTCTCCCGAGAACCAGGAATGAAGTCTGAATTAGATCAGTATGCATATAAATAATGATTTATGAGAACATAAGACATACATAGTCTTTCCATTATAAACATACAACTACCAGTACTGATCAAGACACCATACAGACATTCTTATAATGAAATCATTCACAATTTCACAGTTTATTATCATAAATATCAGAATACATATATTTCAAGATGCCAAAGGAAAAACACTTATCAGAAAGTAACACCAGGGGTTATGAAACTGCTGAGAGGGGTGCTCGTTTCCACCCAACCGTAGGCTCAGCGACTCCCAGCGGATTTACCACTAGCCACCCCCGAGCTGAGACCACGATGATGTGAGACTACGTCTTTGTTTTCTAGTGACCAGGAGCGAAGGTTACTCTCCTTCCTCTCTACTATCACTCACTCTGCATATTGCCAGAGTTCCCTTTCTCCCCTCGCATCTGCCCCCAATCGCTTCTCCCCCATGCCTTATCCTCTTGCGAGGTTGTGTGTGGCGTGATTTCCCTCGCGCTGGTCAGGCCTAACGGCTCTACGGATGGGAAGTTCACCTCCCCATCCCTCATTAATTCCTGAGGAGCCATCTACCTACCAGCATGCAAGACATTTAATTCAGGGCCAACGAGCCGCTTTTGGTTCTCCAGGCCAGTGAAGTCCAAATACGGCATTGTTTTTCGATGGAAGTTAATGCCACCTTTCCAGGTGCCTTCCACCACCTTTCTGCATCCATCATGGTCTCTTTTTCATCATATCCCCTCTCAGCAATCCTGCAATATAAATTCATAATATTATTCACATTCATCGACCTTTTCCACAAGGTCCAATCACATCACATATTCACATTTCTGAGTTTGCCACAGTTCTTGGCCAGTCCAGTTATTTTTACAAAATGGGGGAAATAGGGTGTTACAATTCCCTCCCCCTTAAAGGAACATCGTCCTCGATGTTCTATCTATCAACTTGTCATGCATGTACAGATGCAAACAAAATCAGATATGCTTGTTTCATGGCATCCTCCATTTCCCATGTAGCCTCATCTGGGCCAAAATGTTTCCACTGCACCTTGACCTGTGCAATGGTTTGGTTCCGGAGCGGGGTTTCCTTTCTGTCCAATATGCATTGGGGTTTTGGTAGAAATTATCCCTCCGGTTCCACCTGGATCACAGACCAGTCAATTATATGATTAGCATCATGTACATATTTCGTCAATAATGAAACAGGGAAAACATTATGTGCTTTTACTGTGGGAGGAAGTGCTAGCCGATAGGCTATAGGTCCCACTCTATCTAGAACCTCAAAGGGTCCACAATACCGGGGTGCCAACTTGGCACAAGCTCCCATTTTTAGGGAACTCCTCCTGGGCCTAACTCTTAGATATACATGATCTCCCGTTTTGAACTCTCTTGGAGTTCTCTTTTGATCAGCATAACTTTTCTGTCGATTCTGAGCAACCTTCAGATTTTGTTTTATCTGAGTCACTTGTTGTTCCATTTCTTTCAACATGTCGGGTCCAAAAGAAATCCTATTTACAGGATTACTCCAGTTGATTGGAGTATTACACGGCCTGCCATAGAGGACCTCGAAGGGACTCATCTTTAAAGATGCTTGGTAGCCGTTGTTGTAGGCGAATTCTACCAATGGCAGGTAATCTTCCCATTTCCTGGGTTGATGCATTATATGCATCCTTAAAATATCCTCTAATATTTGATTCACTCTTTCTGTTTGTCCATCGGTTTGAGGGTGATAGGCAGTGCTAAACAACAATTTGGTCTCTAAACCAACCATCAGTGATTTCCAAAAATTGGAAGTAAATTTTGTGTCTCTGTCAAACACTATCTCTTTCGGCATACCATGCAGTCTGAATACCTCTTTCATGAATACCCGGGCGATATCTATCGCCTTGCAGGTTGATTTGACGGGGATGAAATGAGAAAACTTGCTCAGTTTATCCACCACTACCATAATGGTGTCCTTCTATTTGGTTGAAGTTGGCAATCCAGTGATAAAATCCATGGAGATGGTTTCCCATTTCCATTCTGGGATGGGTAAAGGTTGCAATAGTCATGTTGGGTGTCGATGTTCTTCTTTAACCTGTTGGTACTCTATGCATTGGGCCAAATATTTGGCTATGTCTTTCTTCAATCCAGGCCAATAAAATTGTTTTCGGGTAGCAGTGATCATTTTCTGGTATCTTGGGTGACCAGTATATGGTCTTTTATGTAGTTCATCCATAATGAACCTCTTCAAGTCGTCACAATTTGGAATGTACAGTCTATCTCTATAAGTGAGCAGACCTCCTTCGGTCATTTGGTAGCCTTCATATTTTACTCCAGCGGGTTCTTGTTGTAGGTACAGGGTCACGGTTTGAACGAAGGGATCTGTCTCTTGTGCATTTCTGACTCTGTTCTTGACATCTATCTTGCAAGTACTCACCGCTGCCAGGTGAATTGTTTTCATGCTTCTGCTAAGGGCATCGGTCACCCTATTTTCTTTCTCTTTAATGTGTTTGATTTCAAAATCAAATTCGCTAAGGAGGGCCATCCATCTAGCTTGTCGGGCATTGAGCTTTGGTTGGTCAAACAAATATTGCAATCCACTGTGATCTATCATAAGTACAAATTTTCTTCCCAAGAGGTAATGCCTC
>JZKD02S1382010.1:0-11397 GCA_000966675.3 Picea glauca | reverse complement strand
AGAAGGAGGCTATAACCCCTTGATTCTCATGCTCCAACCTGAAGTAATCTCCAAATCCCTGATTCTTCGGCACCAACCGGAAGAAGTCTACAACCCCATTTCCTTGCCCCATCCTACAATCGTTAAATACAAGTGTATACCAAACTATCACTACCACAATCACTGCCATTTCCAATATGTCCAACATGTTACTGATCAACATGTCCAACCTGTCATTGTCATCAATACTCAACCAGATCCTCTCACATGGATCATATACTGACGAAACCTCTCCACTAGATGTCTAACATCACCAACACATGATTCTACCAAGGATGCGCCAATATCACCAACATACCATACAATATATGTGTCTCAAACCATCAACATCTACCATACCAAGCATCAATCATGTACAACAACTTCTACCACAACAAGTGCATCAACCATGCACCAACACTTGTACCATCAACACCTGTACCATACCATGTGCCAACCATACACATAAACACATGTACCATACCATGTTCCAACCTTGCATATCAACCATGTACATCAACCATGTATATCAACACCATACCAAGTATCAATCATGTACCATACCTTGTACCAATACTGCACCATGCATCAACAATGTATCTCTATCATCCCATACACCATGAACAATAAGATATAGCAATAAAGTACTATCAATGGTGTACCTCAACCAAGTACCAACATCACCAAGAGATGTATTTCATACATGTGCCATACCACTCATGATGTGCCTCAACCAACTACCATAAACCATGTGCCAATATATCCAAGATATGCACTAGAAATGTTCCTCAACATATATACCTCAACCAGCATGTACCATACATTCAATGATGTGTCTCAAGTAATATACCCAAACTCACAAGCATGCTCCACATTATCACCAAGATTCAACCTTATAACATATAGAATAACATACATTTTACATCTGTAATTGACATGGTGCCTCTAATACTGATGCACATACCTGTAGCAATACCTCTGACCTCAGGGACCTAGTAGAAGCATATTTTCCCTATTTTTTCTTGCCCTTGTGGGACAAAGACTCCCTGTCACGCGAGGCCTCGTGTGATGACCATTATGCAACCCGTGGGGTACTCACAGGACACTCTATGCATTGTTAGCACCATGATTTTCATAGCTATAGTTAGAGGTATGTCCAAATTTTTCCAATTCATGCCATGATCTTGGGAAAATCAAGGCATTCGTAGATGAGTCATAGTTAGTGTGTCAAGGTTTATGAGGTTAGTAATTAAATAAAGAATGACTTGAAATGTCAATAAAGGCTCTAGCCATAATATGGTTTAAAGGGTGTACTGTCTTTTTCATAAAACACCTTCATAAAAAGCAAAGAGTCAAGAGTGTAAAGTCCATCATGTTCAATTTGTAATGGTTCATTTTCCTAAGTCTTGAATCACATCAAAAGGTTGGAAATTATGTGCTAAGGTCGAGTCATAGGTTAGGGTGAATGTCATGTAAAAATTTATTATGGTTCATCATCACCTTTCATGAGGTCATAGAAGTAACAATCATGACACTCCATGTCATTTGTACCGTTGCAAACTTCAAAAGTGTACTCGTTGCACAAATACCTAACTTGCCTTGAAACATCTTGTCACTATGGATAACCACTTCCATTTTCAAAATTTCATCCCTTATCCATTCGAGCATGAATATTTTCCACCTTTTGTTTTTCTCCATCGCCTCCAAGACATGTGCATATCCATATCCTCTCCAACAAGCTCCAAATCTCTTTTCTACGTAAGCTCTAGTCACTACGCAAACCATGTGTGTTGATATTCGCTACACAAACATTTCACTCTATTTTTTGCTGTGCATTATCCATTTGTGCCAATCACTATTCAAGAGATTTTATTGGATCCCATTGCAATTTAGCCTCTGAAAAGAATTTTCTTTTCACATAACCATCTTTACTTGATTTGAGATAAACCCTAGCCATCCTTGTTGTTGTGTCGAGTTTCCTGTTGTTGTTCCTTGTTGCACTGAGTTTCCTATTGTTGTTCGTTTGTTGTACATAGTTTTTTATTGCTTTCATTTTTTTTACACTACGAAAAGGTTTACTGATCTCATTGTATGCGCACTGTGTAGAGGATTTTGTTGTGTAAAGGATTTGTGTTGCATAGAGGATTGTGTTGCGCACAGGCTACAGGGCGTGTTGTGCAAATGACTGGTTTAATGGTCAAATTCAAGATCACTTTATGACCAACTGGAGAGGAATTTTGAAAATCTCAGAGAGGTTTTTTTCAACGACATACCAAATAATAAAAATGTCTCCCATATTTGCAACAAGTGTCATAGTTTGGGAGATTCGAATGAATCTTTACAACCAATTTTTCCATATTTAAGCATTTAATGTTTTGGTCATCCTCTTTGGGTGCAGATCCCAAGATATTGGAGAGGAATTTTAGAAAACTGAGAGAGATTTTTCTCAAGAATAGGTTCACATACAAAAACCTCTCTCAGTTTTGAAAAATATATATTTTTTTGGGATATATGATGTCATCGTTGACCCTTATTTTCCCAATCTATTGCACAATCTACTGCATTTTTGTTGTAGGTTATTGTTGCACAACTATGACAGAGCTTATGGAATGCCTCTAGATCAGAAAGGAAAGGTAGGAAAGCATGACATCTCATCTAAAATTAATTCCAGAGCTCAAGTATCATCAGGATATGGTTTCAAAAGTGGATTTATATATTATTATCTTGAAATTAATGAGTCAACTTTGACTCCTCTTTTTCAGCAATTAGTTCAAATTTTGTTGCCAAGAGATTTGTAATTGTTTCTTAACCTAGGAAGGCTGTTAAGATTTGAATTTGGCAGCATAGGAAGATATTTTTTGTATATATTTCATGAAGATATGAGAGATAAGGGGGGACTCTTTTTGGGAAAAGAGGACTATTTTACTGCAGATCAAGACTTGTTTATTCCTTTGAAGCTAATGCAGAAGTTTCCTCTTTCTGAAATTTGAGATTCATCATAGTGTTTATGTTCAGTATGTGTTTCTTGTATATCATTTCCATGATTATTTTTTTCTTCTATCATTGTGTGAGAGTAAGTGGTAGGAATTCATCCATGTTTGATGCTCCTTTCACACTGATGATGTTTTTTATGTGTTAATGGTTACTTTTACATAATTCATCTTCATTTGATGTTATGTTTAGTAATTAATATTTGTGTCCTTTATTCTAAAGTTGCACTGGAGATTCATCCACTTATTGGTGCATGTAGTGTAGTGGTCTTTCTTCTCCTTTCCATATCTCATTTCATATCATTTATTTGCTGAGCATAACACCTATTTTTCCTCAAATCTGCATAAAGAAACCAACCAGTTGTTGACTGTAAAAACATTGAAATTCAGGCCTTGACTCCAATTCCCAATTGTACCATTTCATTTTTTTTCCTACCAACCCTTTTAAAACAAAAACATACCCGTCCTATTGCAGAATTTGACCTTTATGCATTTATTGATGAATCTTTTGAGTTTTTACCAGTCATTAGACATCTGAGAGAGCCTTGTCTCGGTGTATAGGTCAGAATACAATCTAAAGTTGGTTGAAATAGTTACCTTGGGGTTTTTCTTTGATACAACCCAAAGAAATTTATGAGTGTTAACATTATGGAACTGATGTCGGGGACTGAAAGTTGCATTTTCCCTAGGATAAACGATAAAGTTCAGATCTGATTGTTGATGGTGGACAGGAGTCATACACGAAGAGGTTGTAAATCATCCACCTAGAGACTCCATTTTTAGTTGTATCTATATTTCAGAGTATCAATGGTGACTACATTGTATGAAGGTTTTAAAGCTTGAAGAAGGTACTAGTGACTCCACTAGATTTGATGAAGAACTCGGATGTTGCTACAATTGTTTCAAGATATGCATGTTTGGAATTTTCACAGATTTATGGTTTTCCAAATTTTTTACCCAAGGATGGATATTGTTTAAGAAATGGTCAAAAATTTAATGGTGAAGATTTGAGTTTGACTTTGAAGCATATATCAATTTTTTGTGACTTCACTGAGCTTCTTAGAGTCAAACAAGAATATGTTTTCCTTAGACTGTTTTATGATTCGTTCCAAGGAAAGTGTAAAGGTTGGGTTGAAGGTTTGTCTATTAGGTCTATTAGATATATAATAGATTTTTCAATTGTCTTCTTGGAAACATGGATGGAAAAACCAGAGTTAGTAGAAAATCATGTTTATGTTGAGGGTTTTAAAGAATATTTTGACATATTTGATGATGATCAATTTGAAGAGGCTTTCTCAAGTTTTTTACCCATGTATTTGAAGTCATGTATATTTTATTCTAAAGATAATGTCAATTTCTTACAAGAGTTTGTTGAAAAACTTGAGAATGATCTTGCGACCTTAGAGGGTCAAATTCAGTCCCAAGACTTTCACTGTCAAAGCTTGTCTTTTGAAGCTCATTTTCAACTGCCTTTAGATGTCAAGATTGGGAAATGTTTTGTGTCTAGAAATGTGTTTTACAATACACATATGAAGAAGTATGTGCAAGTAGAAGATACACATGAACAGTCCATGCATGATAGCCAGATTGTAGACTTCTTTGGGAATCAGCGAAACATCCATGATTTTTATGACCCTATAGATGAATATATGGAAGGATTCTTGAATTTAAATTCACAACCATGTCTCCACTATGAGAAACAAAAGTATTATAAGTTACCCTTGTCATCACATGTTTCAAGGTCAATTGTGTTCAAGCACAATCAAGCAGTCAATTTATGTGAGAAGATAGTTGATTGGATTTATTGAAAATATGAAATTACTTGATTCAACAAATTTTATTACAGCTTAGAGTATATAGGAGTGTGAATAAGCTCATCATGGCGAGTATCTCTTTTAGAATTTTTTCAGTTTGTAGTTTCAATTTGGTTTTGGTTCAATTGCAGAATAAGTTTGTGGCGGAACGGGATTTTAGTGGAATTGGTTTCAGGTCAGCAAGAGAGCAGGCTATAAGTTACACTTGGAAATTTGAGTTTGGGAGCAGCCCAATGGATAGGCATAAGTTCTATGATTTATTTTCTACCTCACTAGGAGGATAGCATCCCCATTGGAGCCAATTTTTAGCACCATGATTTTCATAGCTAGAGTTAGAGGTTTGTCCAAAGTTTTCAAATCCATTCCATGATATTGGGAAAATCAAGGCATTCCTAGATGAGTCATAGTTAGTGTGTCAAGGTTTATGAGGTCAGTAATCAAGTAAAGAATGACTTGAAATGTCGGTAAGGGTTATATCCATAAGATGGTTTAAAGAGTGTATTGCCTTTTTCATAAAACACCATCATAAAAAGAAAAGAGTCAAGAGTGTAAATTCCATCATGTTCAATTTGTAATGGTCCATTTTCCTAAGTCTTGAATCACATTAAAAGGTGGCAAATTATGTGCTAAGTTCGAGTCATAGGTTAGGGTGAATGTCATGTCAAAAGGTATTATGGTTCATCATCACCTTTCATGAGGTCAGAGAAGGAACAATCATGACACTCCATGTCATTTGTATCGTTGCAAACTTCAAAAGTGTACCCACTGTGCAAGTTTGTTGTGCAAATCCCTAACTTGCCTTGTAATGTCTTGTCATTATGGATAACCACTTCCATTTTAAAACTTTCATCCCTTATCCATCATAGCATAATTATTGGCCACCTTTTTTTTTTCTCCATTGCCTCCGAGACCTGCACATCATCCATAGCCTCTCCAACAAGCTCCAAATCTCTCTACTACGTAAACTCTAGTAGCTACACAAATCCTATGTGTTGATATTCGCTACGCAAACCTTTCACTATATTTTTTGTTGCATATTCTCCATTTGTTTCAATCACTGTTCAAGAGCCTTTCTTGGAGCCCATTGCAATTTAGCCTCTGAAATTAATTTTATTTTACATAACCAACTTTACTTTATTTGAGCTAAACCCTAGCCATCCTCGTTATTGCATCGATTTTCCTGTTGGTTTTCATTGTTGCATTGAGTTTCCTACTGTTGTTCACTTATTGCACAGAGTTTCCTGTAGCTTTCATTTTCTGTGCACTGCGCAAAGGTTTACTGCTCTCATTTTCTATGCACTACGTAGAGTATTTTTCTGTGTAGAGGATTTTTTTTGCGCAGAGGATTGTGTTACGCACAGGAGACAGGGCATGCTATGCAAATGACTAGTTTAGTGATCAACTTCAAGATCACTTTCTGACTAACTGGAGAGGAATTTTGAAAATCTGAGAGAGGTTTTTTCAAGGACAGAGCAAATAATAAAAACCTCTCTCATATTTTCAACAATTGTCATAGTTGTGGATATTCGAATGAATCTTTACAACCAATTTTTCTAGATTTAAGCATTTAATGTTTTAGACATCATCTTTGGGTGCAGATCCCAAGAGACTGGAGAGGAATTTTAGAACATTGAGAGATTTTTTTCTCAAGAACATGCTCATCTACAAAAACCTCTCTTGGTTTTGAAAAATATATTTTTATTCGGGAGATATGATGTCATCTTTGACCCATATTTTCCCAGTGTTTTGCACAAACTGCTTGTTTTTGCTGTAGGTTACTATTGTGCAGCAGACTTGCTGCACAATTGTGATAGAGCTTCTGAAATGCCTCCATATCAATAAGGAAAGGTAGGAAATCATGACATATCATCTACAAAGAATGCCAAAGGTCAAATATCATTATGATATGGTTTCAAAAGCATATTTATCTATTATTATATTGTAATTAATGAGTCAACTTTGACTCCTCTTTTTTAGCAGATAGTTCAGATTTTTTTGCCAAGAGATTTGTAACTATTTATTAACCTAGGAAGGTTGTTAGGATTGTAATTTGGCAGCATAGGAAGATATTTTTTGTATATAGTTCATGAAGCTATGAGAAATAAGGGGGGACTCTTTTGGGGAAAAGAAGACTATTGTACTGCAAATCAAGACTTGTTTATTCATTTGAAGTTAATGCAAAAGTTTCCTCTTTCTGAAATTTGACATTCATTACGGTGTTTATGTCCAGTATGTGTTTCTTGTTGAAATTGATGCTTGACACTGAGATGGGGGGTGAATCAGTGTTACAAAACTTTGGACAATTTTCCACTTTTCACAAATTAAATGAACAACAAATATTTATTTCATTTCCTCAATCAATATATATAAAAGAATAAATACTTCATTTATTTATTTTACCTTGGATGAATACATAAGATCAATCTTTGAATATCATCTTCAAACAATTATGAGAGACCCAACTCTTTGTTACAAGACCCAAATTGTAGTTCTCAGATCCAATTGAGAAATGAGGAATCCAACCCTCATAACAAGTCCCAGCTTGTTGATCTTAGATCCAACTGAGATGTGAGGAATCCAATTGTAACGACCCTAAGTAATTAATCAATTGTCAGGATTTAAATAATTGTTTAATGTATATTAGTTTAATTAATTAATTGTTCTGGTTTAATATTTTTTTAATGTATATTAGTTTAATTAATTAATTAATTAATTGTCCTGGTTAAATATTTGTTGAATGTATATTGGTTTAATTAATTGATTAATTAATTTCATGATTTAATATCTGTTTAATAAAATCCTTCTTAATAAATTATTAACTATTATTTTGTATTGGATGATCAACCCATTAATGAAAAGGGGATAAGGTGGTTGACACCTAATTGAGGGGGTGTAGTTGAGAATTAAATGAAGGAGGAAGGTGGTGAATGATGGGAAGGGAGGATAAGGCAAAGGGGGAACATTATTTTGGGGGAGGATGGTATTACGGGCTGGGTTTGGAGGATCTTGTGGGGGATTTTGTGGAGGATCTTGTTGTGGTTTTGTGGAGGAGCTTGTTGTGGTTTTGTTGAGGAGCTTGTTGAAGGTTTGTCACAGGGGGCATCGGGGTTGTTTGGGGATTTTGGGCTCGGAGGGCCAGGAAACCGCAAGGGTTCCTGGAGCTAGGGAGCCATAGAGGCTCTGTTCCTAGTTGGCTGGGAGGAAAAGATTCAGTTTTCAGGCAGTTTCAAGTAGTCTTCACGCAGTTAGAACCAACAGGAAAGAAAAGGATAAACTTCTTCTTCAAGAGGTATTTTACCAGTATTAATTTTGTCTGAATGAAAGTTATGATATGTACCTATGTATTGAAATTGTGTAATATGTTGAGTAATCTGTTTTGTGACTATTTTGGAGTGTATAAAATGAGAATTTGATATCTAAACCGATTAATTTTTCTAGTACTTCAACATACATTAGATAGATTTGTCGTAATGAAAACAGAAATAGAAATTACATGTCATGTTCAAGAAAAGAAGAGTAATTTAGATTACGAATTTATTGTTTAACTTGAAGCCTTAGAAAGGGCTTTACACATGGTATCAGAGCCCGGTTTCAAAACTAAAACTTGGGCTTGACCACCCACAGCACATAGATTTTATCTTTTTCATATGCAATCCAATTAGGTTTGTTACAGACAGCTCCAACCACATGAAATATTTCCAGTCTACAAGTTGTAATAGAAACAACACTACAAAAAATAAAATAAAAAATAAAATAAAAGGTGAGTATTGCCACTTCTAAAATAGTTAGCAACATAAAACAAATTTATCCAGTTTTCAAAGAAAAATATGAAATTTGATTATGCCCTCGGTACTGAATAGATTGTTATTTATGCTAGGGGTAATTTGTATATTATTGCCCCTTTCTAGCTTGTGTGGGTTTTCCACTACATCAACTTCATATGCCTTTTTTGACTCAATGGTGTTAGTCGATGTCATTTGCACCCTTTCTTTTGTAAAATTCTATATGTAGAATGAAACACTTTCTTCTGTAGAATGTTATTTGTAGTATTATGTACATATCCGTATAATTCTTGGAATATTATAAGAAGCATTTTTATTAAAAATAAAAAAAATTAAAAATGGAGTTACAGAATACAAATTATAAGATCTCTACCTCAAAATGTTCCTGGATATTTCGAGGATCCAGAGCATGACCCTGAGGATCCATTCCTGGGGTAATCATATATGGCCTCATGCTAGGCCTTGTGTGCAGTCATGAACATCGATCTCCATGCCTGCAAACCCTAATTTTAAAGTAGAAAGGGAAATTTAATCTATCTTTCTCGGTACCAAAGATTGAAGCTAAATATTCTGCCATATCTTCAAATAGATACAGAACAGTGAGACCTTCTGAAATCAACTACCAACTTTAGACTTTCATAGATGATCAACACTTCCGCAACCTGTAATGGAGGGTTGTGATTCCTTGGGACTTGAGGGACGAACAAAGGGTGTAACGATCTATGGACATGAACGGAGGGATAAACGATCTCCGGACTTTGTAACCTACAATGCCTTCTTTCTGTCTTATTGACACTCGAACACTGGATCCTCGATTGTACTAGAAAAGAAAAGGTTATAGAAGAGCATTATCAAAAACTAAAGCAAAGAATGGATACAACAATACACTTGCAAATTCATAATGTTATACAAGAAAATTATCAAAAACTAAATTTGTGAATGGACACAACAATATACTTGCAAATTCTTAATGTTATACAAAGAATTTTTATTTTTTCAAGTCAAAAACGTTTTCTTTTTCAAAGAAAACCTCTCGGCATCCCCCTCTTCTCCAGAATATCTAGGAAGAGGGTGACTCAATCACTAGCCATAATAGTGACTGATAACCCTGAAGGACTCCTCAGGATTTGAATCTGTGACCTATGGCCTCTTCATTGGCATTAGAAAATCAGAGAATTTCATACAGAAAGTCAAAGACTTAACATACAGAGAAACAACAACAATGTTAAGGTAAATCATAAAAATTTAAGTGATAACTGCAAGAAAATAAAATGTTGTGCAGCCTGCTAGAAGGCAAGTCCAAGAAAATCTCGACCTCTATAATAATAATAAAAAAAAAATTAGTCATGCAGGAACAACATCAACTACAAAATTGCAACAAGATTGCAGATTTTACTAAATGACAAATGTTTGAACAAGCCATAACATCACCTACTTGAAAATTTTAAAATCTATAAAAATGACTTATTAAGGATTCTTCTTTGTGAAGCATAGAACCAACCCTAAGGCCCATCTTCGATTCTTGTTACCCCAATGAACATTGACTCTCCAAAAAAAAAGTTATGAACAAAAAAAAAAAAAAAACCCTGAGAGCCCATAAAATCCTGGTCCATCAAAAACCTACTACGATTACAACATTAATCGAAGACCTATCAAACCCAGCTTCATCATAATATAGAGAAATACAATAGAGTCGTTCAGAAAGAAGTAAATGGGTTTCCACCAAGGCTAAACCCCAGTGGTTGTGAGTCGTTTCTCTGGTGTTGAGTCTTTGTCCATATCATTTCAATGGGGAACCATACACAAAGTCCAACGCCCAAGACCAATCACCAAGCCACGAAGAAGATCCCACAATGGGCATTATTTTCTCAACACACCTAAATCGAGACCAAGTGCCCAAGGCGCCAAGACACATGGAGGAAGATTCCACAGGAGGATTTTACATTTCTCAACGCATCCATTACTATAGTTTGCACCTGCATCCACAGCATCAAATCAGCGCAACACATATCCACACATTAACCAACACAAAGCCCAACGTTTACACCAAGATGTAACAACATACATCCCAACACCAAGGCCACCGAACAGGGAGACTATCCATTATATTAGCACTCTGTACCCAACACCTCAGAGGTCAAAACCCTAAATCAAGCACCCAACAAAGGAGAAGCCATGAGAGAGAGACAATCGGTGGACGCAGGAGTAAATTTGAGGTTAGGGTTCATTTAGGGTTTGTGTAGTTGTTTTTTATTTTATTTTTACTATTATTTTACTTTAATTTGGCTTGGACAGGTGGGAAATGAGGGAGGCGAGCACGTGGGCCTCATGCACCCACGATGCCCAACTTTAATTGTAAAATTTTAATTATTTTATTCTATTTTAATTATTTTATTATTATCATTTCTTTTAAATTTGGTTTAATTTAAGTTTAAAATCTTAATTGTTTAAAAAAAAAATTGTTTAAAATTTTAATTATTTAACAAATAAAATATATATATATATAAATTAATTAATTATTAATAATAATAAAATATTAGCCCGAAGTATATAAGAGTTTTAATTTAATTAAAAATGATAAGGTTAATCTAATAATTAAGTTAATTAACTTATTCACTTTGATGATTTATTCGTAAACCTGATGATTAAGTTAACATTATAAAATTTTAATGTTAATCATGGGTTTGAAACCTATGTTATTAATCATATATATACCCCTATGATTAATGAATTTAATAGTGTTATTTTATAATTTATAAAGGTTAAAGGTCCTTGTAGAGTAGCGGGAGTTTG